>JAJHUR010129295.1:0-12776 GCA_027495735.1 Lutjanus campechanus | reverse complement strand
TTTTGGGCAAAATACTTTTATTGAGTTTTTCTGTGAATGAACATTAATTTCTTCTGTGTGTTTAGTGCAGAGATAGCTCCAGAGTTTACACGGACAGCTGCTGATTTGCACGGAGTCCTTTACGTACTGCAATCGAGCGTTCTACACGTGTGCACTAGAAAACAAAATGGCGCCCTCTTGGCAGCAAGAAGAAGAGGTTGTGAACTTAATGATGACTTGATATTAAAATGCTTCAATAATAAATGGCCAGAAACTGTTTTGAGAAGCTTCATAATGAATGTAATGGGGACGTCTTGTGATTGGTCCCTGTATCCAGAACACGTGAGTCAAACGGTCGACGACTAATCCATTCATTAAAGAAAGTTCTATTACTTGGTATATTTCATTTTTTTCTTTAAATAAATTAGTTGTACATTTGAATGACTGCTTGCCATTATTTCCCCAAAGCTTCTGCTATCAAAGCTAGTTATTAAATTGTAACTTATTTCTAAAAAAAAACAAAAACAATAATAATCAAATGCAGAGGCAATTTGAAGATACATTTACAATCAAATGACTGAAGGCAACCATAGTGCTTAGATGTCCTGAGATAAAATGGAATTTGACACCTCTGATCTATAAGTTTGGGATGTGAAAAGTGTTTGGTTCCTAACTAACTGGGTCCAACTCAAAGCTGTGTGTTAAATCTGCCTTTGTGCATCTTATCAAATAAAACCTTTATACTATAACCAGATGAACCACACAGGAGCTTTGTGATGTGAGCCAAATAAGTTACATGTGAGTATTTTTTCCCTCTTGACTTGAAGACTTGAGATGTGTCACCTTTTCTTTCTTTGTTTTTGAACATGCTCACTGGATTTTAGTTTCATCCTGCTGAGAATCATATTTGTTGAAGCAGGACCCCCTTTAACAAACACAGAGGAAGTCATTTGTTTGTCGTATTTGGCCGACAACAAGGAAAAGGTCAAAATATAAAAGGAAACTGTGTAAGCGATCACTTCACGAGAATATAACAAAAGATGAGGAATAAAGCACAAAGATAACAGACAATAAACAAGCATTTTTCTAAGTCTGATCGAGCACGTTTGGATGAGGAGACTCACAGTTGGTCCGCAGGAAGGACGGAGGGAAGAAGCTCTCGTTCATCAGAGTCGGGAAAGGAACGACGCGAACCATGTAGTCGGTGTCAAAGGTCAAACCGCTGAACGGCTGACTGCTCAGCTTCTGTACGTAACGAGTAAAATAACAATAAATCAACAACAGAGAATAAAAAGTGTTTGATAACATCATCTTTGGGAAATAAACAATGAGCAACAACATCATAACGTACTTCACAGAAATAACATATTTGCTTCATGTATTCATCAGGGACGATGCACATTAATTAAGATCATCGTGGTGTCATGAGTCAGATTTGGCTGAATGGCTTATTTTCATCTGCAGTTCCAGAGCAGCGAGAAGCTAAAAGTAAGAAAGACTAAGACACCAACAAGCAAAGATCACAGGACTTTATAGATAAAATACTGAATTAAATGTGTGCAGATTCTGTTTGGTAATTATCTGTCCTAATAAAACCCTCACAAACATGCTCATAGTTTATGTTTCGTTGAAAGAATTGATCTTTTATCTTTTTATGTCCTGGCAGTCGAATGTGTGTTTATTGCCTGTGTTTTAACCAGCAACAAATCCACATGTGAATTATCGGGGCATATCCAGGAAAGAAACTCTGCCACATGTTTTATTTCTGTCCCAAATTACGACCGTTCTGGGGCAACTTTTTAAAAAAACTTCTAGACTATCTGATGTCTTAAATGTGGATCTGTTGAGCCAGTTTTGAGGCTGCCTGTACTTACTTTGATTTGGTTCTGTTCGGGGTGGGAGGCCTGATGTTCTTTTATGTTGTGGTGGTTTCAAAGGGAAACAGTGTTGCAGAATCTCCCAAACAATGTTAGTGAATGGGGACCAGTTTTGTTTTCAAAAAAAAAAACAACTGGAAAAAAACAGAAAATGCCTCCATACTGCTCGTCTGGTGTAATCCAAGTCTCCCAAAGCCCCCCAACATGCCAAGCTGACTTAAAAAAAGATTATTTACATCAAGTTTTTATCCTGAATCTTCTCTATAGATCCTTAGTGTGTGTTGTGACGGTGTGCAAACAGCATGATAGGACTTAGGAGACTTGGATTACACCAGACGAGCAGTAAGGAGGCATTTTAATTTGTTTGAAAACTGGTCACCACTCACTTCCATTGTTTGGGAGATTCTGCAGCACTGTTTTCCTGTGAAACTCCAGCAGAACAAAATAAACCCGACCCTCAATCGGCATGAGGGTGAGTAGATAATGACTGAATTTTCATTTTTGTGGTGAACTATCCCTTTAAGACAGACTTTGAACAAATCTGAACCAATCTCTTTAAATTGGGCTTTATTTAGATTTGATATATTTGGGAATAAATGTTTTAAAAAAGCACTAAATGTGACCAATATTAACCAGTTTCCTAGCAACATGTTAGAGCATCAGAATACATGAATATAAAACCCCGCTGTCATGATTTTTGGTCGTACCGTGTTCCTGTAGGAGAAGTTGAGCTGTCGGGGGTCTTTGAGGATCAGATGTTGACACTGTTTCCCTTCTGGATTCTTGTCCTCCAGATAAACTCTGAAGCCTTTAATGTGTTCGATCCCTGAAGAGACACAACAAGTTCAGCTTCACCACATCCATCCTTCTTTTTTTTCTCATTTCCTTTCCTTTTCTCCTCCCCCCCTTATTTCTTCATTCTGCGGTCTGTCTATCTGGTTTACTAAATCTTTTCTTTTCTTCTTTCCTCACCCTTTACCTCGTCTCCCTGCTTCTCATCCTCTCCTTGATTCCCTTCCTCTTCTGTCTTCTTGTATTTTCTTCTTATCTCCCCTTTTCCTGTCCTCCCTTTCCTCCTCTCTCTCCTTGTTTCCTATTCTCTCATCACCTTTCCTAGGTTCCTCTCTTCTTTTCCTCTTCTTGTTCCAATCCCTCCCTATGTTTCCTTTCCTCAGATTCCTTCCTTCCTTTCTTCTTGATTACTTCATCCCTCTCCTATTCAATTTCCTCTCCTCATCTGTCCTTGTTCACTTTCTTTTTCCTCTATTCATTTCCTTCGCTCCCTTTCTTACTCTTTCCTTTTCTCCTCTCCTCACCTTATTTGCCCTTTCTCTCCTCATACCCTCCTTGTATCCTCTTATCTCCAACATTTCAGGATGTCAGCTTGGGCTTTAGACAGCAGTGATCACTCCTTTTTTCCTTTCCCCATCTCCTCTCTTAATGTCTCTTCTTTCTTTACCCTCCTTGTTACCTTTCTTCCCCTTTTCTTCACTCTTTGTTTCCTTTTATCACCTTGTTTCCTTCTTGCCCCCTTGTTTCCTTTCCTTCTTTCTTCACCTCTCCTTATTCTTCGCTCTTTGTTTCCTTCCCTTCTTTTTTCTGCTTATTTTCTCTCTCCCTCTCCTCATCTCCTCTCCTCGTTCCCTTCCTTTTTCTCGACTTGTCTCCTTCCTCCCCTTCCTTTTCTCTTATTATTTCCCCCTCGCCTCTTTTACTTTCCTCCCTTCCCTCATTTCCCCTCCTCTCCTTGTTCCCTTTCCTCCTCTGCTCTCATCTCTGCTTCCTTTTACTCCTTGTTTCCCTTCTTTGACTCCTCTCATCTCTTCTCTTAATGTCTTTTCTTTTTTCTCTCCTTGTTCCCTTTCTTCCCTTTTTCTTCACAGTTTCTTTTCCTCTCCTTGTTTCCTTTCCTTCTTTTTTCACCTTGCCTTCCCTCTCCTCTTCAAATTTCCTCTCCTTATCTCCTTTCCACGTTGACTTTCTTTTTCTCTACTTGTTTTCTTTCTCCTTTTCTCTTCTCTTATAATATCCTTTTCTCCTTTTTTTCTTTCCATCTCTTTGTTTCCCCTTCTCTCCTCCTCCCCTCCCTTTTTCCTCTTATCCCCACCTGCCCTCTCCTTGTTCCTTTTCTTCCCCTCCACTTTTTGTTTCCTTTCTTCTCTTCATTTCCTTTTACCCCTCCTATCCTCCCATCTTCTCTTCCTTTTTTCTCCTCCCTTTTCTTCTCCCCCTCTTCCTCCTCTCTCCTCCTCCCCTGTTTTCTCTCCCCCTTGTCTCCCTCCCTCCCTCCTGCTCCTCTCTGCTCTTTGAGAACATGTCTGTCTTGTAATTACACCTTTACATCCACTCGACATGTTTTTCCTATTAGCTCTGTGGGGAGTGGAGAGAGAGAGAGAGAGAGAGAGAGAGAGAGAGATCGAGCAGTAGTAGAACAGGTTTTTCTGTCTTCAGGCAGATTCCTGAACTCTCTCTCTCTCTCTCTCTCCTGCAGAGTCGAGGACAGACGAGGATGTTTTTGCATTTTATCGACAGCTGCAGCGTGACGGCAGCTTTGTGCTGCTCAGTTTTGGTTTCTTCATTCTCTTCAGTATCATATCAGCTACATATCTACATGTTTCAAACTTGATTTAAAGTTATTTTTCATTAACGATCATGGCGGCATGACTCTGGACGACAATATCAGCCTATCAGTCAGTCCACCATAGGTATGATAACAATTAATCGATGACTGATTAATTGGTCATTAAGAACTTGATTGATCAACTAAAATTTAATCAATCAGCTATCAATAAAGGTCTGAAATATAGCAGAGATTATTTTTATGAGCGTGCTTATCTGATTTTCATTCATGTGTTTAATATGTTGCCTTTTATATGTTTCATAGGCTACAATGTTAGAAATAAAGGTTCCAAAAGGGTTCTTCCTGAAGGGCTGTCTGGGGAACGGGTCAAAACTTAAAGATATTCCTTTTACGGTGGCCTGGTGGCTCAACTGGTAGAGCGTTTGCCTCATGTATAGAGGCTGTGAGTCCACTGCAGCAGCCGTGGATTAACTTATGACCCTTTGCTGCATGTTGTTCCCCAGTTCTCTTTCCCATATCTTCAGCTGTCCTGTAAAATTAAAAGGCATAAAAGCCCAAAAAGGCAGCAAATCCTCGCACTGAGGAAGCTGGAATATGAACATGTTTGGTATTTTTGTTTGAAAAATTCCTTATCACTGATTAATCAATGAAGAAAGAGGTGAAAATGAATTGTTCTGGTAAGCACCTGCTAAACATAATCATACTTGTATTTTTATAGTGAGAACAGAAGAGAACAGCTGGAGAGTTTGATCGGGAACATTCAGAGCAATGGTTACAGTTTTACATGTTGATTTTACGCTCCATAATGTGTTTTATGTAAGATCTAATCCTGCATTTAAGAGGTGAACAGTCATAAAAATGAATAATTTACGTGAGCGCCCTGTCAGAAAGTTGGCAAAAATTTTGATGCTCAAGTCGAGCATCAAGTTGGGACGTCACATACAAAGAAAAATGGCGGACAAAAGTAAATTTTTGGTTGATGGTTAATTGACACTTCGCTAAACCCCGCCTCCAATCATAGGTTAGCAACCGTAACTAGAGCTGGCAAGCTTTTCATTTCTGTGCATGTTGAAGATGTGCAGGAGGCTCTGAGAAGAGCGATAATTGGCGTTTTATGAATCTGGACGGTGGTCTCTCAAAAACATGAAACACAAGAACACGTGTGGTGAATGGATGAAACTCTGTCTTCATCTGCTCTGAAAAAAGCTGCAAACGTTAGCATGTCTGGCTAACTAACACTAGCTTACTAGCTGCAGTAACTTTACCTCCAGACAAACTTGTTAGATACCACTGCATCTAGATTTGTCCTGTGGGGGTTTGAGGAGGAGGATGTGGGCTGATGCAAAATCAAAGTGGGTCGACAACGATGCATCTCTCTCTGGCTCGCTGTCTCAGGTCTAAGCCGGGTCAGCTCACCTCTTTTTGCGGCTCTCTTCCCTCATTACGGTCCAGCTGGTCTGGCTGGGTGACCCGTCTCAAGGTCCACTGCACTAATCGAGTCCCTGCACTTCTTTTCATCATATTAATGAGTGTATTTCTGTCATCTATTCATCAGTCATGTAGATATACCTGTAATTCACCATCTGATCAATATTTGTTATGATGTAAGCTAGCTTTAGCCTCATTCTGTTAGCATTATTGTCATATCATGCACAGCAGCTAGGTAACTTAACATAAACACTTAGTTCTTGTTTAGCAGAACCCTGTGAATGTTTAGCAGGCGTAGCAACAGTAACTAAGGAGGGCGGGGCTTAGCAAAGGGTCAATTCACATTTCACTTTGTAGCTCATATGTAATTTGTTGTTTATTTATTAGCATTATAACGAGTCAGATAAAGCAATATTTTAGTGGTTTTAGGGATTCAACTGGAGCAGCAACGAGTCCGGGACAAAATCAGTTTGTAATAAAAAGCTTCCAACTGTCTCAGCAACATTAATCTTCAGTTCAGATTCAACAACTACAACAGCCTTACTCTGCACTTTTAAGCGAAACAACATGGACGTTTCAAAGCTCATGAACACAACAAAGTTGGACAAACTACTTCCCAACTTTGGTAACAGCATTCATCTGAGAAAGCACATGAATGCAGAATAAGCTGCAGGCCCAGATTACATAATCACAGAAAATAGAAACAATATATCAAAATCTACAAGATGTTATTAGGACTATATTTCCTGAAAATTAAGCTTTTGCCCCACAGGGTAAAAGTTCATGTCTATACAGTGTTATCATGTGATTCCCCAAGTACGAACTCCAGGTGCTGCAGGACGGACTTCCTAATCCTGATTAATAACATTCAACTAATTCATAATGAAAACAACATGAAATGGTGATGTAATATCATGAGGATCACATGACTTTTGGCAGTCTGAGTGAACCAAATCCTCCACCTGCTACAGTCTGTAAAAATCAAATCGGAGAACAAACTTTTACTGCTCACTGACAGCACAGTGTCACATTTATGCATCATAATTAGCTATATTCAGTGTTTTAGAGCTTCTAATTCTAGTTAAAGTATATATATCTTTTAAAAAAAATCTTCTAACATGAGATTAAACCCTTTAACCTCCGGTTTCTGTTCTCCAGAGACAATCTACCGATTCATCTCCTCTGTTCAGGCTGCAGCAGGAAACATCGGACACATGTTGGGCAGCTGAAGAAACCACTTTAAAAAGAGAAAACTTTTTCAGTTTTGTTTGTTTTTAAACTTTCAGCTCTGAAGCTGTCAGTACGAAGAGGCCGCCAGGAAGATTTTTTCCTTTTGGGGGGACGGATTCTGGCTGCTGTTCACATGTGGCACCGTGACATGGAACATTTCTGGAAGATTTCTGTGTCTCTGTGAGAAAACAACAGGCTGTATTGTCACAGAGGAAGAGAGAGAGAGAGGTTCACCTTACACTGAGCGCACACACACTCACTCACACTCACATTCCTTCACGGTCAAATCGTGGTATTGTAGTGTGAGATGTGATCCTCTCTCTTATTCTCTGGCCCTGATCAAAGGGACACACACACACACAGACACACACAAAGACACACAGACACACAGAGACAGAGCTGGGTAATCTTACGGATTTGAGCACTTTGAAGGTTTTACTTTCCTGCTTCTCCTCCCTCATTTTCCTTCCTTTTTCTAACTCACTGTGGGACAGACAGGTAAACAGACAGTGGACAGACAGGTAAACAGACGGTGGACAGACAGGTAAACAGACGGTGGACAGACAGGTAAACAGACACACAGACGAATAAAAAAGTAAGCAAAGAAACTTATAAACAAACAAACACGTAAACAGAGAGACAGGTAAACAAACAGACAGATAAGAAGACAGACAGGTACCTAGTGGACTGGCAGACCAGTGGACGACCACGGCGGCCTGATCCTCACAGGCCAGATGGCTGAAGGACACGTTGGTGACCTCATGGATCACATGTTTTCCTAACGGGTAGTTCAAGGAACAGTCTGCAGGGAGAGAGACAGAGAGACAGAGAGACAGAGAGACAGGTCAGCTACAGCACATACAACCACATTTAACACACTCTGACAAATTATAACATGTTAAAAAACCTAATAACTTCAGAACTGTACCACAAATGACCCCCTGATGTAGACGGTGACATCATCAACCAGCAGCGGTAGAAGAAGTAATCAGAACTTTTACTTCAGTAAAAGTAACAATATCACAGTTACAAGTAAAAGTCCTGCATTCAAAATTCTACCAAAGTGAATGTACCAACAAATTTGCATTAAAATATAAAGAAAGAAAAATAAAAGTATACAGAAAGCCCCATTTCAGAATAATGTTTATCATATTGTTTAATTTTATTACATGGCTTTATTAAATACTTAATTCTGATTGGTCAATTACAGCATTGTAAGGTCTGTGATTTCTGTAAAGCAGACCGTTGCTGAGGACACTTCTGATCACTCTGCACTGTAAAAAAAAATAGTTGAAATTACTTAAATTTTCAAGGCAATGCACGGCAATAGATCTTTAAGTTTTCAGTCCAACTCAAATTCTTAAGTTATGAAATGAACTTTGAAAAGTTTTGCTGATCTATAATCTTTAGTCCAGATAATTTATTAGTTACCCAGCTGTCCCAGCTAAGCCTGGGTGAAACAGATGGTCAACGTCAATAACTATTGATCATATAGGTTGTGACTGACAACATGTTGTGTACTCCAAAGGGTGGAAGCAGGGAAGGTGATAAAATAGGTTTTTAACCAAATACGATGATAAAGATATTGCAACAAAATTGTAAGTATTATTATTGGTGCTTTCACAAAATGTTAACACCAGGGTTGCAAATTTTGTGCATTTTCCTTAACCACTTCTTGAAAATGATAACAATCAATTAATCATTAATAACTAATAAGATAGATAGATTTCTCCTCATTTTAAGTATAAGTTTAAAGTTTCTTTAGTCAACAATTGACTTGGCCAAGCTAGGCACAATTACTACCATTTCTTGATATTTATAGATTAATACATTTTTAATCGATTAAATTTTCAGTCAGTAAATGATTAATCATCAACATCCCTTATTAACACAATGAGACTTCTGATAATCATCAGTCATGTGGGAATAATGACTAAGTAGGTAAAGACAAATAATAGAACAGCTTGGACAGTCTGATAAGTTCAGAAAATGACTTAAATTTACTGTAGGTTACATTTATTCCATATCACGATATCCAAAATCTATCACAATATCTAGTTTCAGATAACGATACGATATGATATCAATATATTGTTCAGCTCTAGTCCCCGTCACATCAGCACACACCTGTCATTCATATTTTTATAAACCACACCTTCACTTATTCCATCACCATGAGCACTGTTGCCCCGCCTCCTCCTGTTCCCCCTTGTTTTATCTTGTGGAGGATGAAGGTGGAGGGGCAGAGGAGGAGGAGGAGGAAGAGGAGGAAGAGGAGGAGGAGGAGGAGGGGCAGCCAGCCATGAACCGAGAGGGATCGAAGGAGAAAAGCTGGACTTAGGATGCAGAAAGAGAAGGGGCGTGAGCTCAGACACGACTCACTGCTCCTCTTTCCTCCTGCCAGCCACCTATTGACGGAGAGGACTGAGGTGAGGAGGAGGAGGAGGAGGAGGAGGAAGATGGGACAGAGGAGAGGAGCTTAGAAAGGATGAGGATGACCGAGGGGAGGTTAGGAGAGCATGGGATACGACACGAGTCACTGCTCCTCTTCCTCTCGCCTCCTCAAAGCGGGGTCATGTTCAGGGCTAAAGGAGAAGGTCACGGATGGACGCTCCTCTTCCTCCTCTTCCTCAATCATAATACTTCTCTAAATATAAGAAGGATCAGAAGGTCGTACTGTAGCTTGTACCTCCTCTTCCTCATTTTCTCTTTTTTATATTTAGAATTTTTTTTTAAAGACAAAAGAGACGAGGAAAAGTAGGATAAAAGAGGGATAAGAGAGTCACAAGGTCACTGCTGGAGGAAGAGGGAAATCTTCATCTTCATCTTCTCACCTCCCTGCTCCTCTTCCTCCCATTCTTATTCCAATTTAAGTAGCTAGGAAGCTGTAGACCTCATACACCTCTCTTCTCCTCTTCCTCCCGCTCCTGATGGAGCCTTTCCTTTCCTAATAAAAAACATGGTGTAATCCAAGTCTCTTAAAGCCCCAACGTGCCAAGTTGACTAAAAAATGTTATTTACACCATGTTTTTAGCCACCAGGATGCTCCTGGCATCTCATTTCCCTGTCAATTAAATACAAAATTTAATTTAAGACTAGTCAACTAGTCTAACATTAAGAAAACACTCGGAAAGTAGTTAAAATTGAGCAGATTTTATTAATTCATAATGTTAAACACTGTCTGAAAAAAACAAAACAAATAAAACGTGAGTATTAAGAGCAATCTGAAGCCATTAATCACAGTCTACAATCACCAAATCGTACTTTAAATGCTGCTGAAATGTGCGCTACTTTGCGCTGTACAATACAATCCAAGCTTCAACTTTTCAGACCGAACAGGATCACAGTGTCTGCGGTTAAACAACCCGGAGCTGATGTTAGCTGTCAGCCTGATACACGGTGTGGCTAATATTAGCAGTGCTAGCAGCAGCAGCTTACATTGTTTGGGAGATTCTGCAACACTGTTTTCCTGTGAAACTCCAGCAGAGTTTTGTGGACTAAAAATAAACCTGACACTCAGTTGGCATGAGGGTGAGTAGATAATGACTGAATTTTCATTTTTGGGCGAACTATCCCTTTAACAAATATTGCGCATCATGCGATCTGAAAATTGCAGTGCACCATATTGTGATAAAATTTCAATTAACTGTTCAGCCTTAACCTTCTAAGCTCATGACTATAGTTTCAGACAACATTACATAAACAGGAGGAAACAGTGCATTTGTTGGGGACTATGTTCATATGTGGTTTAATCCACATTTTGTAGTTTATAGTGAGTATTTCCAGCAGTGAGATGGTGTATTTGGGATTGAGTGAACGTGTGAACATCTGACCCAGTGCAACAGCTTCTGAACAACAGTGGGGCTCTGTGGCAGAGAGGAAGAAAATATATCAGGATTTGTATACGTTTGTCGACGAGAAATAAAATATAGAATATCAACAGATTGTTGTGTTAAGATTTGTTGATTTCATCACCTGCCATGAGTGACCTAATGGAGGTCAAAGGTCAGCCTGCTTTATATTTCTCATGACATCACTGCAAACAGAGAGAGAGGAAGCCTCTGACTCTGCTTCATCCTCCGAGAGCTGAGGATGAAGCTTTGGGAGCAAAAAGGAAGCAGTGAGGTGTGTCACTGCCTCAACACACACACACACACACACACACACACACACACACAATAAGCTGGCTGTGATTGTCATGCTAACACACCTCAGTGCTTCACTTTGGCTCAAAGTTTGCGGGTTTCAACACTTTTCATCTCATCTGTTCTTAAGAACAGGATGCATCATCATTTCAATGTCACATGACCTCCTGACCCCCCCTGACCTCCGCATTATTGGTATTACGGTTTATGTATTAAGATTAAATTAAAACAAATTCACTCAGAACGGTTCAACGATTCGATTCAGGACGCGTCCGCCTTTCCCCGTCAGTCAACCTGATGTCACGAACAAAAATCAACTCTGAATCATAGAACAGAAGAATGAAAGACCATTTCTGCCAATGTGATGGAAAATCACATCATGATGATGAGAAACTTTCTCAAAATAATGACAAACTCTCTCAAGAGTATGACTTTGAATTCATTATTTTGAAATAAAGTCATCATTTTGAGATATGAAACCATTATTTTCATAAAGTTTCCCAAATAATGACTTTTTCCCCCCCTAACATTGGTCGAAATGGGCTTCCATACATATGAACAGGTATTAGTCAATTATTGGTTAATCGGTTAGTCAATCACCAGGAAAAGAATCTACAACTAATGTGATAATTGAGGAATCGTTTCAGTAATTTTTCAAGCAAAAACTGTGAAAAGATGCTCATAAATTATTTTGTATGAGAACTTAAAAACTGTCTTTGTCAAGCAGGACAGTAAACTAAGTATGTTTTCGTTTTGGACTTTGCGTCGGACAAAGTCCGTTCTGTTCTGTTCTCTCTCTCCACCCCTCCCTTCTCCTTTTCCCTCTCTCCGACCGGTGCTGTCAGGTCGCCGCCCACCATGTGTCTTGGATCTGTCCGAGGTTTCTGCCTGTTAAAAGGAAGTTTTTCCTCGCCACTGTCGCCAAAGTGCTTGCTCATGTGGGGATTGTTTCCATTGTCGGATGTAAATATGATTATAGAGTGTGGTCTAGACCTACTCTATATGTAAAGTGTCTTGAGACAACTTTGTTGTGAATTGGCGCTATATAAATAAAATTTGATTTGATTTGATTTGATTTGATTTGGAGGCATCATTTTGGGCTTCAGGAAGCTGTGATGGGGATTTATTTATTTTTTTTTACATTTAATGGATAACACACATCACAGAGTCTGTATGTTTAATCTCATCATAACTTAACAGCTGAACCCATTGATTACTTATTAAACTAAATTAACATCATCATTATTATTATCATTATTGAACTTTGTTCCAATTTTGTTGTGTTTTCTCTTTTTTAGGAAGAAAACTGAAATTTCCTGAAATAGTTGACTTGCAGTATGATATAGGAACTGCACAGACACACACTCAGCGCAAACACACACACGCATACACAAAGAGTGTTCTCGCTCATGGTCACGGACAAAGGCAGGGATCGGCTACGGCTCAGGAACTTGACTTTTAGAGAGAAAAGAACAAAAGACGAAGAAGAGGAGGAGAAGGAGGAAGAGGAGGAGGAAGAGGATGATGGGGGCAAAG
>JAJHUR010129291.1:528-17755 GCA_027495735.1 Lutjanus campechanus | reverse complement strand
TTAGTGTGTAAGCATTTCACTCAATAGAGACTGAGGACAATCTCACAGCTTTCAATGTCAAAACAAAGTGTAAACAAACAAACAAAAAAAAAAACAAAACTCCATTGCTGAATTAATTAAGTCTTCAGGGTGGTGACATTGTGTGTGCACTGAGGATAATGGGGGCAGAACATCCTTACTGGTAAGGCATATCCTTGAAAAAATGCAAGGGGCGTAGAGGTTTATCAGCAGCTGTTCTCACAACCATTCCAGCGACTATCTTGCATTTAGAAATCACCAGTTGATCTCTGGCGGTGAGATCACTGACTATTAACGCAAGACTATTTGTCACCTAAAGCTATGATGTAGCCAACAAAGAAATAGCTGTATGCTAGGGTGGTGACAACATGCCAACATTGGCATTGACTTCACAAGCACATGTGCAATGCATCCTGGTACATGAAGGCATGGCCAACTTGGCTCAGCGAGCAGGGGAACTCCGCTTTCTTGGTCAATATAGCATATACTGAGAAATGTATTGCTTCAATTGACTACAGTTAACATCAACACAGGCTGGACATCAAAATGAAACATTACATATTTTCCCTTTAAGATGCACCGTTAATAACTACCTGGTAGAGTGGCTCCACTGTGAATGCTCTGCAGGTCTAGAGGACAGCAGCCCTCCGCTTGCTGGAAAGCACTGTCCAGGTGTCGTCGCTTCTGGAGCCGCTTGTACTCCTGTTTGATGTTGTGTAGAATTTGTTCTGAAATGCAAAAAAAATTGCTCAATTATATAAGGAACATCTTCACACAGAGATGCTACACTTGTATAGAAGCAAAACTGCTGCAGAAATCATAAATATGATCTTTTCATGTGGCCTTACTGATGCAACCTGGCTGGTACATCATGATTTCAAACCAGAGCTGCAGCAAAGACTCAATTATTAAACAACTATTAAATTAATCACCAACTATTTAGGAAAATCAATGAATTGTTCTGAGTCAGTTTTTGATAAATATCTAAATTCTCTTATTTGTCTTTTCTAGTTTCTTTATTCCTCGGATTGTAAACTTAATATCTTTGTGCTAAAAACAAAACAAGCCATTAGACTATATCATCTCAGGATCTACAAAACAGACGTTTTTCACCATTTTCTGGTATTTTACAGACCAAACTACTAATCGATTAATAGCAAAAAATAATCAACAGATTAGTCATAAGACATTTAAAAAGACAATATAAATAGTTCTAAAATGCAGTGAGCATCAAATACTGCAATCAGCACAATATCCACATAGCAGCAAAACAAGCCCTAGATAAGTCTTTCCTTCATACACTTTACTTCCCCAAACCACCGTGAGCTCTTAAATAAATAAATAAATAAATAAAAGTTCCACATTGATATAAACTAATAGCGTATGCCGAACTTACAACTGAGTAATACAGATTCACATTGAATCGTCCACAATACGTTGTTTTCTGACAAGCTGACTTGATAACAAGATAATCATTAAACCTGGCAAACTGCGTCTGGAGTTTGGTTTAATCCACACGACAGACACCGGCACACCTTGGGGAAATGCTAATGACATAAATGCTTAGTTATTCCAGTTTACAGTTATGACTAGTTTAGTCATACTAAACTAGATATTAACGTTATATTGACATGTAACATTGAGATTTAAAATCTTACCTGTGGTGAGTCTGGACGACACTTCCCCGAACGGTGAGGGCTCCATACGCAGATATTTCTGTGGTGAAGAGACTGGGGACATGATCGGGGCGCACCTCCTTCTTTTGGGCGAAGCCGGGCTCATTAGAGGATCAAAGTCAAGGGTCCTTTTCAGAGTAGCCCCACAAGCCATCACGCTGAACTGTGTCTAAAAATCTAAAACAGAAAACCTACAATTCCCTGTTATCGGGGAAGTCACTAACCTGGGCCCCGGTCTGTGCTACTAATGCTAGCTCAAGCTGGCTAGGTCAAACGGCAGTAGCGATTCCGGACTTCACACAAATACGCACTATTTTAGTCTTTCGTTGCCTTTTGCTGATAAATCTCATATATTCTAGGTCACCGAGTTTATCCTGAAACAGTCTGGACGAACGACTTCAGGGTAAATTTGGAATAAAGGCAGATGATTTTAGATTTCGAAGCACTAGTCCCAAGTGCTAACTGCAACGGCTCAGACTAGCTTACCTTTATTTCGTTCTGTTTGATAAGATACGAGCATGCGCAAGAATGCGGACTCATGCTGGTACTTGTAGTTTTATTCCATATCGCACCCATTCATTTTAGTAGCTTAAGTACTACATTTCCCGAAAACGTTGGAATTGTGCTTTTTTTCAAATTTGTTTTGTTTGCTAACAAAACCATAAACCCCCTAAACCACGGCGAAGTTTCAGTTTCATTTAAAACCTTAAACAGCAGGAAAAAAGCAATTTTAATGTATTTGTTCAAAAGACTCAGTATAATACTTAGTTTGTTTTTTAGACAATTATCTATTTAATCTATTTATTTCTCATTTTATTTTTGTTATTTTAACCGCAAGTCTAGGCTAATTTTTTTCTTTTGATATAATTTTATAAAAGTATCATTTTTCTTAAATTCTTCTTGAATAAATGATTATAGTTAACCATAACACCTTTAAGTTATACAGTATAAGCATATATGTGAACAAAATCACAATTTTTCTGTTTATGTACATTTTCTTTTGTTTTATTTCACTCCTGCTTTGCCGCTATTAACATGTTTCCCAAGCTGATGCTTTGAATGTGAATTTAGTACACTGTATTAGTATTTAAATTATTTCTTTGAGGTTTTGAGGAAAAAATAACCATCTCAACTTGACCTAATTTGACTCATAAAGAGTGTATTAAAGTTAATTGGAAACATAGACTGGCTTAGCTAAAATGCTGTACAAAGAAAACTTTATCCCTCAATTTCTTAATTTAATTTGATTTAATTTCTCCACAGCATTTGTGACTGCAGAATCAAGTGAAAGCAATGTGCAATTTAAAAAAAAGTCAGGACTGTAAAATTTGTAGCTAACTAATTGTCTGTGGAGCATGTTCAGATTTTAAAAGAAAAATAAGTTGTTAAAAATGTGAATATTTCTGCAGTGGGGGGTGGGGGGCAGGGTACAAAGTATGAAGTGTGATGATGTATTGATCAAAAGAAATAACTTGAGAGACATTTACTTGTTTTCTGTATTCCGCACCATATTTTTAACCAAATTGGTGGCCTATCCTTTCTTTTAAAGTGCAACTTTCTACCCAACAAATTACCAATCAATCTGTCTAAATTCCATCAACAAGCCCTTTTAGCATGGAAGTTACCCTTTGTCCACAATTTTTCACCACACAAAACTTTCCTTTGGAACAACTGTAATATAGCCTACTTAGAAGGAATAAATCTTTGTTCTTATTTAAATGGTACCAAAGAGATATTTTTTTGTGTTTAATCTTTTTGATGAGAATGGCAATATGTTTACATATGAATGCTTTATGACTGTATATAATTTTCCTGTTCCTTTCAAAGAATTTAATGCTGTAAAAGAAAGCACTAAATTCTTTGGCTATCCCAAAGGAGTTGTCTCATGCTGTGAAAAAATCATCTGACTTTCAATGAACACGAAACTGCTCAACCTTTGTTGATGTTGAATGGACTAGAACTGAAGGACAAAAAGTGTAATAATAAACATATTCGTCAAATATTTCAGAGAAAGAACAATACTGTACCTAGAGGGAAGTTCTTTTGGAGTTCTCAGATTGTGGAGATTGGATGCCGAAGGACCTGGCTTTTACCACACAAATATTGCATCTCTAACAAAATCAAAGAAATTGACTTTAAAATTTTACATAAAATTTACCCTGTTAATTGAACTGAATTTACAGAAATAGATGATTTATGTTCTTTTTGTAACCACAGTGTTGAAACTATTTCACATTTATTTTTTGATTGTAGAATCACAAAAGCTTTCTGGTCAGCTCTTAATCTCCATTTTTTCAACTCCGCCAATATCCAATACTCCTTTACATTAAGAGATATCATCTGTTACTACAATAACAAAAATAACAAAGATTTTGAATTTTTATTAAAATTTGTAATCCTTCATGCTAAATTTTACATTCACAAACAAAAATTTGCCAAATCTTGCCCCAATTTTAAAACCTTCCTCTTAGAATTTGAATACACTATGAAATCCTTACGTTTAATTGAAAACAGTAAAAGTATCAAACTTACTGCTCATTATGAAACGTTTTTCCCATCCTCTGACTAAAATCTGTTGCTTATTCTTATTGTCCTGTGATACTGTCTTTATGTCTGTACCAACATTTCTCAGAGTCTTGTATGTATTTTTTGCACTGTCCCATTTGTGGTGTACCTGCCTGTTAACACTTTATTGTTCAATTAAAAAAAAAAGATTACTTGTTTTCTGTGGCTGCAAAACCTGTCTGGTTTGTAGTTTTTGGTTTGAGAAAACCCCCCACCTCTTGAACACACACCTAAAAAAGTTTCAGCCATTTCCCTTCTATTACTACCACTTCCTCAACCACCCCTGCACACACGCACACACGCACATATACTGAACTGTACAGAAATGGAGGCAGATGTGTGTTCAACATTTGTTCTCCAGACAAAAAAGCAAAATATTTTATATTCATGATAATATAGAACAATATGAATAATATGTAAGGGGTAATGTACAGCAAGCAGGGGGGAAATCAATAAATTGACACAAAATTCTAATCTTAAAAGGATTTTATCGATTTAAAAATAATATTATTGCTTCCCCAGCATCTATGATCAGAACTGTGTCCATAGCAACGGTCTGTTCTTCATAGCAATGGTCTGTTGTACATAGCAACAGTCTGCTATACAGACCAGATCTTAGAATGCTGTATTTTAAAAAAGCCATGTAATAAGAGTTCTTAAGTTAGTAAAACTCAGTGGGTAGAGCATACGTCCCATGTACTGAGGCTGTTGGTTCTCTGCAGCAGCCGCCGGTTCAGCTCCTGCCTGCAGCCCATTTGCTGTGTGTCATCCACTCTCTCTCAACCCCCTTCCTGTCATATCTTCAGCTGTCCCTATGTAAATACAGGCAAAAAGCCCCCCCCCCAAAAAAACTGGACTGTAGCCAACATGTCTCACAGTTTTGGTTGATTGTGGACGGCACTGAACCTCTTGTGTGGACATCAGAGGACAGGAATAAATAAATGTTTTAACATGTATTTTTACCCCCCTGCTTGTATTTCTTAAGGCTATTCATATGCTATATATGACATATTTATGAGACTAGAACAATTGAAAATGTTTCTGTCGCAATTTGTATGGCACCATGTCTTATAATGTCTGAACTAATTGTTTTCTCAATTATTTGTTTGCATATAAAATCTCAGAAAATAGTTTGACCAACAGTCCAACAGTAACTAACTAACTAACTAACTAACTAACTAACTAACTAACTAACTAACTAACTAACTAACTAACTAACTAACTAACTAACTGACTAACTAACTAACTAACTAACTAACTAACTAGATCTAGTTTCAGCCAATGTTTATTTTATTTCTGTGTGGTATTCAGTCGTGAACACAGTGATTCACACATGGCAGAGTAAGCCGGCCTCATGGCTCTCATGGACTGGAGTATTTACTAGATAAGTTAACAAAATCCCTTTGGCATCCGTGTGAACAGATGTTACAGTTTTCCTATCCCTCCCTAAGCCAAGAGATGAAAAGACCAGAGCAGATGTTGCTGTCAGATGATGCTGTGGTAGCCATTTTCTTGCTATTTGTCACTTTCACTGTAACAAAAAAAAATCATTCAGGAATTTTGTGGAACCAACTAATATTTTCTCATTAAATATAATATAGTTTTATTTGTTCAATTTGAATACATTTAAAATTTATAGTATTTATTTTCAGAACACTTCAGAACTTATACATATGAGTTTTTGAAGTCTTTTGACTTGAAGTGTACAGAATTTAGTCAACTAATTAAACTGATCTTAGAAAGAAATATGATCAGCAGACTTCCCAGCATGCACTGTTTGAGTTAAAACTCTCCTGAGACCCTTGAAGCAGTTTAGAAGTTTAGAAAAGTAAGAATTCAAGGCAACTCCCTGCAATAGACTTTTGAGTTATGAGCCCAACTCAAACTATTAATTTTGAAAAAGTTGTACCAACTACTAATCTTTTGTTGAGACCCCCCGAAAACTGTCTTTCAAAAATTGTTGAGTAAACTAATTTAAGTTAAAGTGAATAGTTAGTTAGGCTCACAGTTCAATGTGAACAATTCAAGACTAAAGATAGACAACTAAAGATTATAGGTCGGCAAAACTCTTAAAAGTTGGCACAAATGTAAAAGGAAATCAAATTTTTTGTAACATTGGTGTGACGTAAGAGTCGTTGGTTCAGTTTAATATCATAAGCTTATTAAACACGTTTTCTTAAGTAAAACTGAATTAATAGGAAGTTATTTCACTAAAAAAGGTTATTTGTTTTGAATCACTACAAATTACCTCAACTTGTCTTTTCTGATTCAGTCAACTCAAAATCTTATGTTGCCCAGACACATCTTTTTCAAGTTAATGGAGAAATCTGTAATATATTTACTGTAGTAAATCATAAAACGACCATTATATGACAACCGAGATTAAGGAAACTATAATAGAGCTTTGGGAACATAGACACGCTCCCAGCCACGGTGTCTTTTAAAATTTCTGTTACGGCCCACAACTTGTGTTAGTGTTTGCCTGTTTCACATTAATTAGAGTTCAAATTAATGCCGAATGAGTAAGTGTCTGTTTATGAGTATTAAGAATCCATAAACAATCTTTTAGAAGGAGTAGATGTTTATAACAGTTAAATTGAACAATATTTTCATGGAGTGTGGCAGGCAGTCACTGAACTCCAGAGTGTGTATTTTCAGAGCAGTGGGCTTTTGTTTTCAGAATTACAGGCTTAGCTTTACAATGATAGACAACTGACAGTTATAAACAGCTGATAAACATGCAGTAGGACTCGTTGTCACATGTCATTGTCAAATTACAATATTATGCTGCTGCAGTGTTCCTGCAGCCTGCCTGAGCTTCCACGAGTCTGAGGAGGAGAGGGCAGGGGGAAAACAACTCTCCTCAACCATAGATTCTGTATCAAGTAGGGCTTCAACCAATTTATAATATTAACTCGCTATTTGGACTGCTGACCTAAATTTTGGACATGCAATAGTTAAATATTGCTCCTTTGAAACAGTTTTTTTTCACAGTGAGGAAGTAACCAGAGTAATACTAACAAAGCTAAAAATCAATGTACAAATGTCTTCTTTCCTCAAAAAGGCAGACACTAATGACAATGTAAGATCGTCCACAAGGGGGAAGCAAAACATCACAGATGGCTTTGGGCAACCACCAGCTCAGGGCTCGGCTCCCTCTCGCTCAGTTTCTGTTCCTCTTCAATCAGTGAGCTGTTGGCTGAATTAAAGCAAAATGTGCTGCAACCTCCTGCTACCTGTCATCAGATAATCAATCAAAATAACTGCAGGCGAAATGACAACCAGCTGCGACTTTATTCAAAAGTTTGAAAACAGCAATACTAAAAACACTTTGACTGATTGTGATTTTTAAGTCATAGATTCCTCATTATGCCACCACTGTACAGAAGCCACTTGACAGTTGACATTTTGATCTTCAAATACTCAATAATACAAGAGGCAGCAAAGCATACTGATAAACAGCTGTCTGGATAACTTTACACCAAGATAAATGTCTACAGAAGTACAATTGTGCTGTGAGATTTCTAGATTAAAAATTACTACATCACATCTTCTCGATTTTCTTTTCTAAGGTCATTTGTCGAGTCTCCACACAACGCATACACACAGACTCCCATTCAAGTTACCAGCTAATGAAAAGACCCCTTTGTTTATTTGTTTAGAGAAGTAAAATTAACAGCAGACATATTTTTTTTTATTTAGAGTTACGCCAAAAGTACTTCACTAGGTCTGTGCATGGGTTGTTCTTATTTTCCCGAAATGATGCCCCGCTGCAACAGTAGCACTAAAACAACTCACTGCAATGATCAAAAGGCTTGAGGTTGGAAATATATCACCAAGTTACAAGGTACTCACACACATACAAGGCTGAATCCAGTAAAATCATACATCTGATGTAAGCAGCCATAGTGTCAATTTGTTGCAGTAGTGACCAGCACACTGCATCCAAATTCAGTTTTTAATGAGTTCAAGCTTTTGCCAAAAGCTCGTTGTAGTTGTTTTTGTGTTGGCTGTATAGCTGAACGAGTCGATTCAAACACTTTTATTTTGCAAGAAACACTGTACAGTTATTAGGTATACATTTGAACAAAGACACGTTACTCTAAAGGTCTCTAACATCTCGCGAGTAAAGAAATGGACAACAGGGACGATCGTCACTCTGTCACAAAAAATGCCATTTCAGAATTAGGATACTCTGAACCCATTTACCTCCGTCTCATTTTCCGTGATGGTGATAAATATGTTTTGTTTTTTTTCTCTATCTCGAGCATGAATCACCTCTCATTTCTCAAAATCTCTTCACACATTCGCCACTCACTGAGTGTTGTCAGATGAAAATACAAAAACGACATATTTAATGGCCATTCTGAAGATAAACAATCAGAGTCATTTGAGCTTCTTTTTTTTTTATCATTTCCTCATAGAAATGTTTATATGCAACATGTACATGAAGCCTGTAGAAAGTCAAGGCGTTAAGTTTTCTTATATATGGTGCAAGAAGACACATGTTAAAGTCTAAATGACACAGTAAAACATGTTGAATTAAAAATGTCAGTAGCCCCTTATCCCATAAATGAAGATATATTGTTTTCAAAACCTGAATTCACAGTACAAAAATATAATATGCCTTCACTAATTGGATATCATGAAGTCTATGGTAAACAGCAGACTTATGATAGTCTTTATTAATCCTTTCAAATTGTGAGTCCTTCCTATGAACTTGCAATACCATTTGGCACTTTGGCACACCATGTGCTCACACCCTAACGTAAAATAATGCGACCACTGAAGCGTCTATGTGAGGATGTAAGTCAACCAGGCACGGCGCTACACCAGAGCTAGGGGGTGCCATAGCCCCAGTTAAGTCTCCACAAGCACTGTAGTATTTTTTATTTTTGAATAAAGTAATATGTAAAAGTTAATAACCAGCCATTCTGTTTCCAATCTGATCTTTGGCTGCATGCTCATTCCATGCCGCATAGGGTAAATGCACTTCTCATTGTGGCTGCACTTTGGATATTAGTAATTTAACTGTTGATACTGTGATTAGGACTGCAACTAACGATTATTTTCATTGTTGATTAATCTGTTGATCATTTTCTCTATTAATGAACTACTTGTTGGTCCATAAAATGTCACAAAATGGTGAAAACTGTTGCTCAGTGTTTCTCAAAGTCCTCAGATATCTTGTCTTAGCTTTGCTGTAGGGCTGCAACTAACGATTATTTGCAATTATTCTTCAATTGTTCAGTTGATTGTTTTCTCGATTAATAGCTGTTTATTTAAAAAAAAAAAATTGTGAAAAAGTGGATCATTGTTTCCCAAAGCCTAAGATGACAATCAGAGAATTTTGATGTTTCTTTCTTGAGAAACTGCTCAAACTAATTAATCTTATTTAATAGTTGGTAATTCATTTAATAATCGATTAATAATTGAATAATTGATTAATCATTGCAGCTCTAGTTGTGATAGCTGTCTGATTGTGCATATGGAATAAATCCATTTTTTGTTGTGTTGCCATTCCTTGGGGTGCTGCAGTATTTCACATTTGCAGCTTCTGGTCACTTATAGCTGTTTTGTTGAATATTCTTGGCCAAATTCAATTAAAAACTACATTTATATCAAATGTGCTATGCGCCATATCTGCTGAACTTTCTCATAAAATAACTCTGAAGTCATGAAAATCGACTATTTTTTTTAGCACCCTACATATTGGCCAAAGCCCCCCCTTAGCCCCGGCACCGGCCATGAAGTCAATACTTTCAGGAGAGGATATTTTTTTCTAACTTCTGCCTTATTGTGTTGAATGGCATTGTTTTGGGGAAGATGACATTTACACAGTTCCCCACCCCCCGACGGCCAATTAGACGGCCTCTGCAGAAGTTTCAGTCGACACAGACATTGTTACTTTGGCTATTTTCACAGTGGTCTTCACGCAGCTCTCTGCAGCCCTGTTGGCAGAAATGTTGGCATTTCTGTTCTGGCAGTCTGACTCGAGGCTATTGTCCAACTGCTGGGCACTGCCCCTGCAGGCATGGCAGGAGCTCAGGAAAGCGTGCCGCAGGTCCTTGCTCCTCAAGGCGTAGATGATTGGGTTGACAGTGGAGTTGAGCAGGCAGAGCATGCTGCAGAATGCAAACACCGTCTTGATGTCATCGTCCATCTTCCAGAAGAGGTCGTAGACCATGATGGCGAGCAATGGGCCCCAGCAGATGACCAGCACCACCAGGATGAGCACCAGGGTCTTGGCCAGACGGATGTCCATGCGTGCCTGCTCCGGGCGCGTGGTCTGCACTTTAGTCCCATCTGCAGAGTAAACAACAAGGCTCTTCTGGGAGGTGCGGCTCAGCATTCGCACTGCGTGGTGGTGTGCTTTCCACAGGATGTATATGTAGGCGTAGATGATGAAAATAACCAGCACGCTGGTCACACCGATCCAGAACAGCAGGTAGTTCTCATCAATCAGAGGGAATATATCTGAGCAAACAGAGTTGAGGCGTTTACAGTTCCAGCCCAGCAGAGGTAGCACTGCGATGATGATAGAGATGGTCCACATCATGCAAAAGGCAATGACAGCCTTGGTCCGTGTCACAATGCGCCTGTAGGCGAGAGGCCGGTGTATGGAGATGTAGCGGTCAATAGCAGTGAGGAAAAGACTCCCCACGGACGCGGTGAACGATGCCGTGACTCCACCCAGCTTGAAAAGAAAAACATTGGGGCTGTCCTTCCTGTGGAAAACGTGGAAGTCCAGGAAGCTGTAGACGAATATGACGCTCCCCAACAGGTCAGCCACAGCCAGGCTGCCGATGAAGTGGTAGGACGGCCGGCAGCGGAGGGTGCGGGACTGCAGGATGACGCAGAGCACCACCAGGTTCTCCAGCACGGTGAAGGTCCCCAGAGTCAGAGACATGACGGCCACAGCCAGCTGCTGGCTGGGCGTCAGGATCATGAAACACTCCATGTCCATAAAGTTCTCCCCACACTGAATGTTGTTCGTCTCATCTCTGAACGTGCTCCGGTTGCCAAACAAGTCTGTGGCATTGGTGGGGTAAAAAGGGATGCCTTTGAGGATGAGCTCCTCATCCGGAGGCAACTTGTTTGGGAAGGAGTTGCTGCGGAAAGCAGATAAGGGTTTCTGCAGGGAGAAACCTGCCTTGAAGTCTACATCACTGCGGGGGTCGTCATAGTTAGCGTCGTTGGAGCCCAGATACTGTAAACCAGATGTAATAGTCCGGAAGGTGGTGTCCGCCACACCGTCCAGCACAGATTTCATGGCTGTGTCTGAGGGTAATACGGCAGTCTAAGACGCCTGGACAACCTACAAAATTGATGACAAACATTTCAGACATGTTTGAAGAACCTAAGAAAGAATCCCATGCATAATTATGAGATGAATGTTTGCAGCAGTGCAACGTTTGAGTCCACACCTTTAATATTAAAATGCCTTGAACATGAGATTATCCATATTACGCAAACATTTCTCAAAGCACATATTTTGATATATTTTTTACAACAGTTTTGTTTGTATTAATATACAGGCCAACATTTTGTCCAGAGTTCATGTTTTATAGAGTATCTTTGACCACATCTGACCTGTGAAAGCTGCTGTACTTAGATATACTTAAATATTGTACCATGTGCACTGTTCCTATTAAAATATACAAAATTTTTCATCACTGAGTGCTTAATTTTCAAGAATACTACTACTACTAATAATTTTTTAAAAAACAAGAAACAAGAGGCTGAAAATGCCTTTTTTTTCTATAAGGTGCAGTGGCAGACAAAACAATGCAAATCCTGTAGATCTGCACAGACTGGAACACTAATGCAAAACAAATGCTGATTGGTATTAGTAATAATATGTAACAGCAATATACAGTTATGCATGCTCAAATTTCGGCAATTTTATCTGCTGTAACAGTAAATATGTATATAAAAGCGGGATAATTGCTATTACATCATTGAAATATATTCAATATTTCCAGAGTTATTTCAATATTTGGTTATTTCCTCATTTTAAGTGTATATCTATCGTTAATCTGCTGCAAGAAGCACAAATGCATGCAAGAATGATCCGCAAAATAAAAAAAGAGAAGATTACACTGACACTTTCATGCTAGGACAAACAACACAAAGCGTTTAAAGTACTAATAAAAGCGGTAAAACAACATTAAACGCTATTTTAAAAGACGAAAAGTGCTTCTTTACCTTACATAATTTTCCAAGTGCGCAGAATCGTCCTTTATCTCCGCGCGTTAATCCAAGTCAGAAGCGCATCATCCAACAGATTTTACATAAAAGGAGGAGAGACAACCAGCGTTCATGTGTTAGAATGAAACCAGCACTATAATCATAATTATTAGTTTCTTTTTTGAAATTCTTCATGTGACATAAGTTTTTCAGTTGTTTGTGGAAGTGGCTCTTGGAGTGCGCTCCTGCTCTGTGGATACAGGTTGGTGCTGCTGCTGCTGCTGCTGCTGGCTCCAGCGTCTCTCCACTCCTTTTCTCTGAGTCTTCACACTTATGAAGCGTCGCTCCTACAAGCCCTGTCACGTGTTTCCATATAGCTTCATCTAGTGCCCAACCCATGAAGCTGTCAAGTGCGCTGCACAGGAACAAGGCAGGCAGACGACAGTGGTGGTGGTGGTGGTGGAGGCTTATAAAAACAGGATCTGATTTGAATTCCCAAAGCTCCTCTGAGCAGACGATGGTGCTCGGACAAAGAACCAGGATCAACAAAAGCACAAAGCACAAAAAAAAAAAAAAGATTAACAAAAGCTTAGTCTTATCTTCCTAATTCATGGGGTAATTGTGAATACAATTTCAACATTTTGCAGGAACAAAAAGCTGAATTTCTACTGTGAAATCTCCAAATTATTCATGAAGGTAACTTTTTAATGGTTTTCTTAGTCTCCCCTTTCTTTTAACACGTTCAAAGGCAAATAGAGGCTACTATTAGTAGTCAGTGCATGCCTGTTTATTGTGTGAATAATGAACCAAAATTGAGAATCTCAAAGAACAGAAAGCAGGCTTCATCTTTTTGATGTTGGCTGAGCTGAAACCAGTCATCCTAACATGTATTTTTCCCTTTTAATAACTGTTTTTGTACACTTTGAAGCAGTTAAACTACCCTGGGGCTGCAGGTTATTACAGAAACCTCCTAGCTTGAAGATATCTTTCTCTTAGGGATAGGACCTGTAATGGCTTTAGGAAAACAGACATTACAGATAAACAGAAGTCAATGCTCCTATCTAAACTGAAGATAGGAAAACTGTTATTACACGTTCTAACTTCCCAAAATCTTAAATAAACTCTCCTAACTTTAAGATAACTGTTAAGCTGTCCTCACCTTTCAAGCTATAGTAGTGGCCACACTCGCTAATGATAACTGATGGTAGTTTGCTAACGGTGGCTAACTGTAGGTAACAGTCGCTGATGATAATTTTCAGTAAAGGTGGCTAACAGTGGTGTTTGCTAACACTAGCTAAGGGTAGTGTTCGCAAACAATAGTTAATGCTAGTATTAAGTAACAGTAGCTAGTGGTAGTGTTCATTAACAATAGCGAGCCTAGGTTTCGCTAACATTAGTGTTCATTAACAGTAGCTAACAGTAGTGTAGCTATCGACAGTAACTTTTTAATGGTTTTCATAGGCTCCCCTGTCTTTTTCACACATTCAAAGGCAAATAGAGGCTGCAAACTTTATTTGTAGTCAGTGCTTGTCTGTTTATTGTGTGAATAATTCACCAAAATGTAAAATCTCAAAGAACAGACAGCAGACATCATCATTTTGTTGTTGGCTGAGCTGAAACCAGACGTTCTCACTTATATGTATCCCCCGTAAATAACTGTTAACATTTCGAGATGTTAAAGCTTCCTGGAGCCATAGTACAGAAATGTCCTAACTTGCAGATATATCTGAGGTGGTAACCATGGTAGTTTGGGTTAGGACCAGGAAAAAAACATTACGGATGAACAGAAATCCATGTTCCTATCCTAACTGAAGATAGGAAAAGTACTTTCACATTCTAACCTCCCCAGATCTTGAATAAACTAACATTAAGATAACTGTCACGCTGTCCTAACTTTCACTTTTCCAGCTGTAGTAGTAGCCAAGTCACTAACTTGATAATGGTAACTGACAGTGTTTGCTAACAGTAGCTAACCTGTGTTAGTAGCTTACTTACTAACTAGCTTACTTACTAAGTAGTTAATAATAACTAACGATGGCTATGTATGTAATGATAGTGTTTGCTTACAGCTGATAGTAGTGATTGCTAACAATAGCTAACCTGTGTTAGTAGCTTACTTACTAAGTGGTTAATAGTAACTAACGAAAGCTAAAGGTAGTTTCAGCTAAGATTATGTATTGATAGTGTTCGCTTACAGCTAACAGTAGTGTTTGCTTAGAGCAGTTAACGGTAGTGTTTGCAGACAGTAGCTATCAGTAGTTTTAGCTAACAGTAGGGTTCATTAACAGTAGCTAATGCTAGTTTTAACTAACCATAGCTAAGTGTAGTGTTTGATAACAGTAGTGTTTCTTAACACTAGCTAACAATAGTTCTAGGTAACAGTAACTAATAGTAGTGTCAGCTAATGCTGCATTCCATTTGCCTCGGAAGTCAGAAGTCGGAGCTGGGAATGACGTCACAGCCGAGTTATCAGCGTTCCAGTTACAAAGTCAGAAGTCGGAAAACAAGATGGCACAACTACAAAAGCTATTCTCGCGCTTGCCTTGTCCGAATACAAGTCACTGTTAGCACGCCCTGCGTTGTAGTTTGCACATACCACGTGAAAAAAGTAAATAACACTATAGCAGCATTTCCATATACATCGAACAATACTATGTATACGGCTGATTTAGTGCGACAAACACTATTCAGAAGTGCTAATACAGGAGCTTCTACTGTTTACACCCATCTTCGATTGTCAACTTGGGGGTGGTGAGGATTCTCCGACTTTCCGACTCTGAATTCCGAATTTCCCACTCGGAACTCGGAAATCCCAACTTCCCAGTGCAAATGGAACGTAGCATATTAGTAGCTAACAGCAGTTACCAGTTATTTTCCCAATTCATCAGGCAATTGTGAACACAATTTCAACATTTTGCAGGAACAAAAAGCTGAATTTCGACTGTGAACTCTCCAAATCATTCATGAGCATAATATTCATGCACTCAAAGGCAAATAGAGGCTGCAGACTTCATTGACAGGAAGGAGGTATAATAACTGCGACAGTCTAGTTTGAAAGAATTTTTTGTGTGTTTTGAAATAACTTGACTTGACCCTTTGTGCTTTAGAATCATGTTGAGTATATATATGAAAAACAGCACAGCCTTGATGGGTCTATAACAATCATTCCCAAGGATTGGGTGGGCTTATTTGAGTCGCCAAAGAAATAAAAGAAATCCCTGCAAATTTAAAATGAATATCTACAGTAAACCTTTTATAAAGCTCTTAAAATGTGTATATTGTTTTACCGATTAGAGGAAAAACCAAGACTCTGTGGAGTAGGCTATAATGTCCTGTGTTGTTTTCTTAATGAGAGGAAATAAAAACAGTGAGATATCCTGTTAATTCAGCCTAAATGCATTTATTTCTCACATTCATAGTGTTCAACATGTACATACATTTTCAATAACATGGTCAAGGTAATAAAGGTAAAGTGGAAATGGCAGTTAAAATGGACAGGAATATTAATTTGCACAAAATATCTCTTTGTAAACTGGTTTGTCATTTTTAAAAAGTGGGTTCCCAGAAAAAAAAGTTTGGGAAACTTTGGTCTATAATGCTGGATTTGGAAATGGTGGTTAGAGACTCCATCTGTGTCACTACAAGGCTAATGGCCAAGAGCTTATTTGAAATTGCCTGCGTTGGTGTTAGAGTTGAGGGTGGGTGTGTGGGTGGGTGGGTGGTGGTGCTGGAGTGGGTGTGGATAGGGGGCCCAATTTGGATATTTTTTTCCTCTGTCCATAATGTCCACTGGCCTGAACCAGCTAGTTATCAGCCCATTCAATCAGATTACACCACCAAATTTACAAGTCAGATCCTGCTATGAATCACCATAACAAATAGGGCTTTTGCTTGGCCTTAATAGAAACAGATTCAATTCACTGATTATAAATGATCCAATTTCCATTTACTCATTTGGCCACATCCATGCAAACATTCTGGTGATGTTTTTTCTTCTTCTTCTTCTTCTTCTTCATGCTCTCTTAACACAATAGCAGAATCGGTGATCTAGGCCAAAGAGGCAGGAGTTGAGTGGTTGTATTATCATTATCATAGATAAAATCAGAATAGATGCATTAATGGGACATTTTGCAGCCACAGAACATGAAAACCTTGTGCCTTGTGTTGAAATGAAGTGTAGCCTAATTATTAAAGGGATAGTTTGGGTTTTTTGAAGTAGGGTTGTATGAAGCACTTAACCATGGTCAGTGTATTAATAGATGGCAGTCGGCACACCCCCAGTTTGGATAAGCAGCAATAGTATCAGTGTGGGAAGCTAAGCAATGTACTACTGTGGACAGGGTCAGCAGCAAAATATATTTAACCCACCCTAAAAAAATCAATATCAGTTTAAGTGTAGGCTATATTTATATTATTTTCACTGCTTTACCTTGCCGTCAGACCACCTTTTCTGCTGAGAAATTGGCATTATTATTATTATAATTATATAAACCAAACATCACTCTCTCCAAAGCAACAGACTCAGTTGGTGAAAACAGTAATTTTACCTTGCAGAACATGCGAGTTGCTGGTCTATCACTGCCGCAGTCATTTAGTTTATTTGTGCTATTGTGTGACTTTAGTGTTTTAGACGGTTAGTTAGGATTCACTTAAGTCACACAATAACACAGACAAACTCAAAACAGACTGAGAGAGCTGTAGTCACGTAACTCCTGAGTTCTGCGAGATAAAATTACTATTTTTACCAGAAGAGTCTGGTGGCTTTGGAAAGAGCAATT
>JAJHUR010129280.1:0-23455 GCA_027495735.1 Lutjanus campechanus | reverse complement strand
TCATGCCGGGTTTCCAGTACTCCCTGAGAGTGGGGACGTAAGTGCCGTGTTTGGTCTTGTAGTAGCGCTTCATGAACAGCTGAGGGAGACAGAGATTGTTAGAAAACACCGACCATGGAGCAAAGTTATTTACAATTTACTGTAGCTGGTGAAACCCACAGTCGTAACACTGTCAAATGATTGTCAGTGAACTGGTTTAAAATTGCTATGTTTGAGGCTTAAAGGGACACGTCTTTCCTCTTACTAAGGTCCTGTTTCAGAAAGCAGATGTGTGTCCCAGAACCTATAATACCATATTATTTAGTATTCCATAAATATATTTAGTATGTCAAATGCAGTATTCCAAAAATACCAGGATGTCCTCCTGCATTCAGCTGCATTTTGTAGTATGCGAGCCAGCATGCTTTTCTGGGTGTTTTGACCCACAATCCTTTGTGTTGGGTGTGTGAGCAAGAGGGTCAAAGTTTAAGGTGCATTGTTATAAGAAAGTAGGTGCGTTCGAGATGAACTGCGCCTCGCCTGGCAAGTAGACAAGATCAGGCGGCCGCAGCAGGAGGTGGAGACAAAAAGCACAAAAAGTTTGCAGACCACGTTCATATAAAGTGTGTCCTCGATCGCTGATTGAAGTTAAAATAAAAGTGATCCCATTTCTGTTGCATGGAACATCTGTTCATTTATCTGTCTTGTAAAGCACTTTGTAACAGTTCGTCTGATAACCTTTATTATTATTATTATCAGACACAAAATATCTGCTTGTTGACAGATTAAAACTTCATCGCACAACATAAGACTATTTTGTCAAGAGTTAAGTATTACAGTTACACAGATAATTAGTATTTTATACAACACATGGTGTTTGCTGTCAAAACTAAGAGCCAATCAGAGCCTGTCAGCTCATCGATCAGGTGACAGCCAGGCTCTCGCAGTCGGTGGAGAGCAACTGCGGCGCCTGGCTCTGAAAACTGCGGCTGCCTCGATCTCGTGAGGTTATCGTTGCCCACGTGTGCATGACGTCAGAGCAAGTCGGGATCAAGTCGGACACAAATCTAACCGGCATGCATTGTGCGGCGAGCGCCGGTGATCGATTCTGCGCAGGCCTGGCTCATCTCAAACGCACCTAGTAGTATGTCTTAGTTGTATGCATACTGCATGCAACAGTACATACTTTGTAAGGTCAGCTGCAGTGCGTACTATAAGTAAACAGAAAAAGTATGTGATTTGAAATACAGGACACAAGTTTCTCTCAGACTTCTCCCCTCCTACAGAGCCTGAAGCAGCCATCTAACACACTGTTTCATTTTGTCATTTATAAAGTTGATACTGAAGTGTGTGTCAGCAAGCATTAATTTGCAGCAGTGATGTCAGACATAGTGGATTCATAATTAAAAAAAATCTATAAACGGTCCTTTATAACACTGTGACTCTGTGGACATTAAAGCAGCTGTCAGGTTGTCCTCATATCCTTGTCCTTATATATGTTATGTTATCATATCGTGTTGGAGATGATGTGAATATATGAGTGAGGATGATTGTGGTGCAGCTCGTGTGACTTAAAGATTCTGGATCAAGTGTAGTTTAAAAGTGACATTTTTATATGCTGCATTGGTCTTTGTTGTTTTGTTTTATTGTTTTGACAGCATTTGAAGTCGAGAGCTTTACACAAGCTGAAATATAGAATTTTTAAATGTAGGCCTAAAGTAGATGTCTAAAAAAATCATTATTAGTGGGTCGGACTCTGACTTTACACTCAGAGGTCCAAAGGTCCAAAGTCCAAAGTAAATACTGTGTCTAACTTGTTCGATCCATATTTTCATCTTCAGTTGCTGCCACCTGCATTTTGTCCCCGTCATGATATAACTGATGATGTTCTCACTGCCCCTGGAAACCCTGTTTTCTCATATTTTATGAGTACTACATACCCTGCCTTTGAAGTTCTTTGTCGCCTCGTCCTCAGAATCAGCTACGTAGTCTTCACCGTCTCCTGGAAGGCCCAACGTCTCTGAACATAAAAATAAGTAAACACAGTTAAAACTAAAATCTGTGCAGGTGATGTTTCATTGTTGCTTTTTTTTTTTTTAAATCCTGTGCGTTCAATTTACATGATTAAAATGTTAAATCACCTGCATTAGTCCGTTGCTGAGTGGGAGAGCTGCTTACACTCTGTAACAGGGGATGGTTTCTGTCAAGTAGAAACAATGGAAATAAACTATTAAAGGCATAATATTCAACATTTTCCTTAATGTAGACTCATCTAAAATAATTCTGCTCAGTCATTATCTGCCTGTATTTCCTTATTTTCTCATTACTTTGCCGTGATCAGGACACTTTGCCAACCCAAAACATCTGTATTTGGCCCCTTGAGAATGAGACTCTCTCTGGTGCATTTATGAACAGCTCAGAAAAATCCTACTGATTCAACCTTAAGGTTAGAGTTTCAATAGTTCAATAGCTGATAAATGATGAATGGTAACTAAGCTGCTAACTGATGTGCTTTGCCAAGCAGCATTTGTAATCTGAAGTTTAAAGACAACCAGGAAACACTCAAATGTAATCTAAATGAAAAATAAAGTTTTAAGTGTTTATCCTACATTTTTTAAAATTACAATATAGAGTAAATACAAATTAAAATCACTAACATTCTCACAGAGAGACAGAAAAACAAAACAAAACAAACCAGAAACATTGAACTGAATCAGTTATTTTTATTGTATTTGTATGGTTTAAATCATCATCTGCAATGCCAGTAAGGCGTCCATAATGTGTGGCATAAGTTTCTCCATTTATTTATTATTAAATTAATAAAATGTATGCACACAGTATAATTTCGAACAAATAAGCTCCTGCAATGTCAACTGCTCTGTAACTGCAGTGATGACTGTTTTAAAACAAAAACAGTCATAATTAAATTAAAATATAGCTAGTTAACTTTCAAAATACATAACGTGATTTAACAGGTAAAACTTGACGTATTAATGGTCAAGCTGTGCTTTGCATCATGGGTATTGTATTTCCATGACTCTTACTCTTTGTCGTCCAGGCCGTGAAAATCCAAGTCAGACTTTTGCAGTTGGTTGCTTGTGCTTTTCTGTGTTGGAGCTTTGACTGACTTTGACTTCCTCCTCGTATGTAAGGATTTTTCTCCTCTGACAGTCCTGTGATCGCTGGCAGAGGTCACTGACAGTTTTTCAAGCACAACTTGGGGTTGGCTGCTCAGGCAGGACACAAAAATAGAGCACAGGGATGGATCTTCAGGCAACCGCAGCGTTTTGACGCCCAGCTGGGTCATGCGGGTTTCCAGGACTGCTCTGTCACTCTCGTTTCCTGAAGTTTTTGCTCGGTCGTCTTCGCTCTTGTTTGTCCTCTGCTCACCTCCAACCTGACTGAACATGCCTGAGCCATTTCTCAAACTCTTGCTTATCCTCTTCTTCCCAGAAGAGATGATGCGCAGCACTTCCTCCTCCTCATCGGATTCACTTTTGTCCGGGTGCTTGCGTTTCATTCTGCTGCTTCCTTTTGAGGCGTTGCTCTCCTCCTCCACTCCGTCATCTTTGGGGTATTGTTTCGGTTTAACCACAGTGAATTTCAAGTTCTCATTTGTTACATCTTCACTTCTCAGAGTACTTTTATTGGAAGAGTTCAAGGCCGGTACGTCATCATTAGATATTAGACCAATAACAGGTGTAATAAATGGTGTTTTGTCTCTTGTCTGTGTGCCAGCAGACAGGTCCACAGCAGACTTTCTGTCACCTGTTGGTTTGTTTGACGGTACTCGTCCAGAGGGTGGCAGAGAGAGTGACGTCAGGATTGAGTCTCCCATGTTTGGAGGGAGGGACGCTGTAAAAAGTCAACAACATGACAATTATTAGGAATCTACAATAGAGTCCTCAGTCATCCCAGCAAGACGTGATCTAAATTCTACCTGCAGTCTCAAGATGACCCAGACAGGTTTGATGCTGCAGCAGTATCTTCAGGAGCTGGGGTTGGGTGGCTGCTCGTGCACACTCCTCCAGGACAGGGGGGGCATCACTGAGCCACGACACAGTCTGCAGACAAATTATTAACATGCAACCGGTTTCTTACAAAACTGCCTTTACTTTGAATTCAGTTGTGTCAGCGGGCAGTTTCAGTGATTTTACTAGTAAGGTGCGGCATTGAGAACCGATTCCAAGTAAGACTAGCCATTGCGAAAACAAAAGCACCCACTACCTGAGCTAGGTTGGGAACTGGAAGCAACTGGTCCAGTCGAATCAAAAATTCCCACAGCAGCTTCTCCAGCTCCTGGTCAAACTTTGGACCATAATCAACAGGAAACTCCTCCTGTCAGAAGAGAGAATAAGAATCGTTAGCTGTTATGTTCCTATATACATCAGCTGAGAAATGATCACACCAGAGACTGAAGTCAGGAGCTGCTACTGTGTGATTACAAATAAACACAACAGCAGAGGGACTCACCTTGAAGAAGTGTTCTCTCTTCGCTGGGACTGTCAGCAGTGTGTGAACCAATGAATGGAAACTTTCCACTGTCCTCAGAATTTTTATATCCCTCCTCTAGGAAACAAAACGGCAAAAATGACACTTTTCCTACACAAAAACACACACTTGCAATACTTCGGAATGCACACAAATAAATAAGTAGTACATAACGCCTGAATGACAGCATATCACATACCATATTGACAAATTGCAACAACCCCAATTTGACATTATTTTTTTTTTTATCACTGTTATATCATAAAGTTATCTTTTGCATTACAGTTTAAGTATAGAATTTTCTGAAATTATCTTCACTGTTTTAAGTAAAATAAAAAATAAAGGTCTATCATATCCACCTTCCTTCTGATTTTTTTCCCCCTAAGAGACCAGGTAATGCCCAAAGATCATTATATCACCTTGTATCAAGCTACAGAGTGTAATTCTGTAAAGCTTTGTTGGTGGTTGTAATGTAGCAATGTTTGGAATAAAAGCCTACAACCTGTGTACCGGGACTTTTTATTCTTTTAATCTTAATAATGTTTTGGGGTCTTTTGCTTGGTGTTTTTTATTTTATTTTGCCTTGCTTTGGTTTGGCCTAACTGTTTTGACTTTCTGGTGTTTATTTCCTCCTGGAAAGTTATTATTATTATAGAAATGACAATACAAGGTTCAACCTAATTCACCAAGACTGAACTTAAAAAGGGACCGAACAGAATAGCAAATGTATCAGACTGCAGACTGTAAGACTGTGTTTGTGTATATTCTAATAAATAGAAACTTTAATTACACAAAAATTGCAATGCAAGTTGTTGTGAGATTCTGAAAATCAAATCTAATTTACCACAGCTGGACCAGAGGAGGCTGACAGGCCAGCGGGAGCATGGATCCTTTCCAGGTGTTGCATAATCAGCTTTTCATCTGACTGTGTGCAGCACAGCTCCAAGATTAACTGAAAAGAAGGTGAAGGTTGATGAACCTTGCAGTACGTATAGAATAAAACCAGGAATATACTACTGAAACAAATATGGAATGAGGTCATGTGGCAATTCTTAAAAAGAAAAATAATACACTGAAACAGTAGTAGAAGAAAAGAGAATGGCATCTTGGGAGTCAAATATTAAAATCTGATTTCTCTTCCCCAGTAACAGAAGGGCTGAACAATATGATAAAAAGATCATATTGTGACTATTTTGACAGATATATCTATTGCAATATGATTCCTGAATAGTGGAAATTAGGGCCAAAACAATACTGCATATTTGGAGTTGATGCTAATGACGATATTACTGAGTAAGAAAATTCTGACATCATTGCAGATATTACTGATTCCTCAAAAGTGCTTATCAAACACTTGTGACAAAGATATGTAAAGCTGTGATAGGCCAATATCAGCCAAACAATATATCCACTTTGCCCTAGTGGGAATGATCGTTTTTGCATCACAATTTTCATGTTCACTGAAAAAAGGGCAACTAAAATCATGACAATATGACGCAAAAGTGTTTTCTTTCTGTGAGAACAAGATTTGTAGGCCAGGCCATTTCTGCAGCACTACAGTACTTCATTATAATACTGCTTTATCACACATTCTTCTGAAGCAAAAATTGCTGCTATTGCGATTTGAATATAGCACTTGGCTGCACTACAAGTTCGATAATGTTTAATTCATTGTGCAGGACTAATGGAAACTCACCCGTGCTCTCAGCCCCAGTGCCAGCTTGCCCTGGTGTCTCACGGTGAGCAGCCCGGGGACAGTCTCACAGGCTGATGTCACAAACTCCTCCACAACCCCATACTGCATCACGTCCCTCTGCTTCATCACTTTCCACAGGGCTGCAGACACCAGGCGCACAGGCGGGGCCAGGAGCTGGAGTGCAGCAAAGGGAAGGCTGGCATCTGTGCAGGAGACAAAGCAAGGTGCAAAAAAAAAAAAACACACAGCATAATCACAGTAAGGTTAAGTAAATCACGCAGGGTTGAAAGTCTGCTTCATTTTTCTCCATGGATGGGAGCTTTCAGTGTTGCTAATCAGATATGTTATAATACAGGAGTCTCCCATCAGCTGTCAAATACACTGATTAATCCTCACAGCTGTGCCTGCCGCGTGAGAATGTGGCAAGTGTCCACTGACAGACAAATCCTAAATTAATACATCAGTAATCTTAAAGCATGTACACTACAATATCACATCAAGCTACTAATACTTACCATTTACCGTCGGGTTTCGTCTTGTGGCCATTCCACTGTATCCGTCACAGTCAGCTAAGCTATGGAGTGAAAATGACCAAATGTTGACGTTAAGAAACTAACGTTAGCTAAGCAGACTGCAAACTTCAAAGCTCAGGCTGAACTTGTAGTTTACCGGGGCAAAGTTATTTAGGAAATCCTGCTGATACTATTGTTTACAAACTTACCTATCGCGATTGTTTACCCGTTGGAAACAAAGCTAGCAACACTTCTATTAAAAGTTCTGCTTCTCATCCTCCCGCCTTCACTGAAATACTATTACTTACTCACGTCTGTAGTTTGGGCGTCCCGAAGTGGCGGTGCTTCGCATTTGGAATAGATCACATCGGTTCAAACAAGAAACTCCGTCCATGCGGGCTTTGGAATATTTTTAAGCAAGCGCACCCAAAGTTGTCTGCAGGATATGACGTTGAAAACCCGCTCGCCGTTGCTCTGTCGTGTCTTCAAGGGAATCCCTGATTTGTGAAACTCTCGCGAGATTTGTAGGCATTCGTTCTTCATAGCGCCACTTGTACAAACTCATTATGTTTTATAATGTGACAACGCATTGGTACAAATCTGGTTAGGTTTCAGGACAGAATACACTTTTAGAATAAGGGAAATGTCGTGGTTTGAGGTTAAAGTGATCACTCTCGCGAGATCGTTCGCGGGTCTCGGGTTCCCTTCAGGGCATGATCAGACCGGCCGTTGGTGCCATCTGCTTTGCGTAAATGTGCTATAAATATATATATATTTTAAGGAGCACATTTAAATACAATTTATATCAATTAAAACGTGTACTCTGTACAATAATGACCCAGAGAAAAGGATAAAAACAAGAACGTCTAAGAAACATATGGTAGCTAAGAAAGGTAATAGACCTACTAAACATGACAGGTATGAGTTTGTATCCCTTAAATGAATAAATAAACCCACAAATATGTACGCAAGCCTTTTGAGAAAGTAAATAACAGATCAGAACAGTTCGTTTTTCACATTATAACAAGATGTTTTTGCTTTATTACAACATCCAAACTTATCAGGTTATGACAAGAAACTTTTCTTGTTTAAGGATGTAGTATTTATCTTGTTATAACGTGAAACGTTTCGTGTTATAACGTGATAACTTGTACCAACAAAACCTTTCAAGTTATAATGTGATATAATGTGACATGAAAATAGAAGGTATTGTTTTATTAACATGAAAGGTTTCAGTTATAACAAGATAAATAGTATACTATTATCAAAAGAAAAGTTTCTTACAATGTTGTATGTCCTTATGCAGTAATAATGTGAAAATATTTTGATATAACGTGAAAAATGTCTTGTTAACTCAAGTTTTCTCATTATACCATGACACTGATCCTTTTTTTTTTTCTTTTTCTGGCATGGCTGCAATACGTTGCCAGAAATATTGGCATTGACCTTAAATAAACGGTATCAGTCAAGCTATAGAGGTTATAATAACTCTGCCGGTCAGATTAAGAAAGGATATCTCACACATTTCCAGATGATCTTTGCCCTGTGTTGTTCTGTATCTGAGTTATCACCAGGTTTGGGTCAAAGTCCAGCTGCTGGATCAAACACAAGCTGAGCTGACAGCACAGTACCTTACAATTTATTTCCCTTATCCTAACCAAAACTTGACAAAAACCCAAGGCTGTGAGAGGATACAACAAGAGACTGACAAGCATGGACACCACATCTTCATTTATCAAGTAAGTGAAGAAATAGTTTTGGAGAGTTCATACTGATTCACTTCATGATCGCTTCGCTTGATCAAGAACATAAACAAAATTGTGTGGCTGTTTGAGACTTCACTAAAAAAGTGATGTGAACTCATGGATATACCATGTAATCTTAAGCTATGTTATATTATGACACTTTAGTGTTGGCCTATTATAGGGTAAGGGTGGCAACAGTTTCAGTGTGGTATGAAAAATATTTTTCTATTTTATCCTAAAAATGAACAAACAAGTCCACAAAAAGGAAGTAAAAGTGAATATTACAATGTAAATGGATGATAGGATCTTATATAATGCAGAAAAAACATTGTACAGATAAAAGAGAATAAATATTTAAGTCAGGTTGGGAAAAAAAAGTGATCTGGTCTTTTTCATGGCACATATTTTGACATGTCACAGCGGAAAATCACAGGTGTAAATGATCAAATTAATGATGGTTGGATTCTATTTAGCTGCTTCAGTTCTATGTCCATTTTGGCGCACTTTTGTTTCTTACTGGGACCTTTGAAGAGAACAGAGCTGTCATTATTGTTATTAGTAACATAATCTGTTTTTTCTACTATGACAAGTCTAAATGTGAAACGATCCAAAACATTAAATACCAGAATGACCTTTCTGTTCGTTCTTTCTTCAGATCTGTAACAAAGCGAGTGTGGTCTCCACCACAGCGTCCCTTCAGAGTGTGTTGTCACAACAGGGAGACGAGGAAGGGCATCACAGCCGGGACCCTGGAGGAGCTGAGAGAGAGGGTGAGAGTGACTGTAAATTTAATAATAATAATGGAAAGAAATATAGGGTCCTGATCAAAGTAAAGCTGCTTGAATATATGTATATTATACTGAGAAATGTAATATAATGAGAGGAAAAATGTAAAAAGAAAAATTAATGATAAAAAGAACTACTAAAAAGTGTCATATCTAAAATAAAAATGATAAATGTTCAAATTAGAAATAAAAATAGAATATAAAAGATGTAAAACATTTAAAAAGAGAAATGAGCAATTTCTTCAGAAGGAAGAAGCATAACTTAATTATTTAACGCTATTTAACAAAAAAAAAACTGTCAGTAATCACTGTCTAAAGAGGTGGATTAAAATCAAATCTAAAATCCTCAAAGAGGATAATTCATTATCTTGACTACATCAAAAACAAGACATCATCAGACCACTGATGATGTCAAATATGTGATCACATGTGGTCATGAGTTGAGGCTGCTCTCACAGTGCAGCAGACTGCAGGCAGTGTGGGGAGGAGGGGGCAGGCGTAAACAACTCACTTCAACCATAGATTGTGTATTTAAAATGGATTCAGTCTATTTAATTATGTTGTCTGTGGCTCCAATTCACTATCTGAACACTGGGGACTTAAATATTTCTTGTTTAAAAAATAGGAATTGATGAAGCACTAACTAATCACACACAGGCTATCTGCATGATCTTTAAAAGTATTAACAGTATTTATTTCCTTAAAAAAAATTCTTAGACAGTATTAAAATGTCTCCAAAGGTCCTGGATATGTTTTTTTTCCTTGTCTGCCATAGACAAGCACAGGGGAAATGTTAGACCTCAGGCTTTCTGCCAGAAAGCTCTCTGCCAGAAATCTCAACATTGTGAAAGGGTCTATTTTAACCTGAACCACAATCTTATCTTAAATCTAGCCAAGTAGCTCTGGTGCCTAAACATAACACTAACTCACTACATGAAAACTGAAAATAATGTTTTTTTAAAATAAATAAATAATAATAATAATAATAATAATAATATAGGTAAAAAATTAATTGAAAGATATATTTTTGTTGTCAGGACACAGGACACAAACCACCTGGCCCAGGGTGAAAATCCTATGCATGACCCATTCATCTACCACAACCTGCTCCACATATGAATTTTGTCACTCTTTACTGTATTTACCCCAACTTCCTCAAGCCCTTCTGGCAGAAAGCCATGAAGGCTAACTCAATACCTGTAGACAGCAGCATTGTTCATATATTTTCAAACCTCTAATAAACACTGTTGCTCCTGAAGCCACAATTGGTAGGAAGCTTATCAACTCTTTTTTTTAAAATCCATAATTTGACATAAAATATTAATTTGAAAATGATTTTACCGATTTTAAAATGATTTTATGATCAAAACTACATATGTAGCAGTGGTCATTATTTAGAGCACCGCTCTTCTATTCAGAAATAACAGACTGCTGTAATTGACCAATCAGAACTGAGTATATAACAAAAACGCGTACTAAATGTCAATAAATCCATATGACAATCTTGAACTGCGTCCTACATGGTTTTATAAAGATCTTAAAAAGTCTTATATTTAATTTGTTGAACTCACTTGCTCACATTAATCCAGAGGAACTTGAATCTGTAATGTAGGTCTGCCAGGCCTTGCTGCTGTCGCTGTCTGCATTGTCTCTGTCTCTGGTTTGTGAGGAGGATGGTACGGAGGTAGACTCTGACGAGTTCCTCATGAGCCTGCCCGACAACACCATGCTCATGGCCCTGCAGCCCGGACAGACATGGAGACCGCAACCGGTAGGTTTGACCAAAAAAAAAGAAAAAAGCCAAATCTTTGGTCCATATGAGTTCATGTTATATCTTTGACATTCTCCTTTAATATGACTTCTGTCTCTGATTTCCCAGGGTTCAGTTGTGGCCAAATCTTACGACCACAACAAGCCTCGCACCGGGAGAGACATAGCTCGTGTGACCTTTGACCTTTACAGGATGAGCCCAAAGGATGTCTTCGGCTCCCTGAGCGTGAAGGCCACATTTCAAGGCCTTTACTCTGTGAGCGCTAACTTTGAGTGTCTGGGGCCCAAGAAAGTCCTCAGGTAAGTGAAGTTTTCATTCATTCTTTTTATTGTTTTTTATTGTGATTATTTCTCTTACTGCTCTTATTGTTAATCATCATCTGTCTTCTCTCTGCTGTGTGTTTGCATCTTTCGGTTTGTTGTTTTAATTTTATCAACCCTGACAGTTGAGAAAGTCATTATTAATGATATTATGTTTCTGCATCTTGGAATATATGATTTTATTTAATACTGAAATTGTGACACACCTAAAATTTATTGATATTGCAACAATATTTTAGGGTTGCCTGGTGCTTTCATAAAATAATCAGTCTAATTTTAATCTAACCCCTCAGATGATGACATGAGAAATACTTTGTCGTAAAAAAGAAACTTGCCTGCTTGAGAATACAATATGAGCCTTTTCAAAGTCTGAATTTAGCGCACATTGGTAGAGATAAACTGTACTTTGGATAAAAATGTAGGCATTCTGATGACATTTTATCTCTGTCCTGTTTTTCAGAGAAGGCCTGCGTGTAGCCTCCACCCTCCTAAATGCTGCTGGCCACATGCTTATCACCTGCGCCTCCATGATCCGACGCATTATCGAAGGTGCTGATCTTTGGCATCCACAGAGGGCAGAGTACAGCGCCAGCTGGAACTGACGGAGCCAAGAAAGACCCGTTAAGCTGTAACAAGGAATTATAATGGGTAGCGATTGTATTATATAATTGTTCTGCTGTTTATCTCCTTAAAATGGTGGAAAATAAACCATTTTTTAAATGAACATCTGTTAAGGTAGTATCTGTAAACGTTAACAGTGATTATACAGGGTGATGAGTGCACATTCTCTTCTACCCTTAATTATTCTGACTATACTTTAGGTTATAAACATATTAGACAAAAAAAGAACACAAATCTTTCACAATTAAGTGTCAGAAACTGTCTCAAGTAACAACAGAGAAAGTGTCATAAGTATTAAAGTAGTATTTCTATTTTTGTGCAATATATTCTACATGATATCCTAGAATTGTACTGACTTGTTCTGCAGTATTTAACCAAATTATACAAATCAACTGGATTAAAAGATATTCAAAGAGTTCAAATAGTATATGGAATATAATTAACATCTTAATTTTCTATTGCTATGTGTTTACTCTTTTAGAAAACTCCCAATGTTTTTTCTTTATGTATATTATTTGTCTATATTGTAGATTAATGATGGAGACATCAAAACCATGAAAAATGGAATTATATGGAGTTATGTATTGAGCAATAAATGTGAAAACAAAATATTAAGGCAAAATAAGCTAAAATATAAAAGACTCTAACACACTGTCTCCTGAGCTTGCAATCAACAATTAAGAACACCGATGACATTAAACATTTGATTGTAAGTGCAGGAGTCTTCTTGCTTTTTGTCATGTAAACATCCCAGCTCAATAAACATATGCACCAGTGCCTCCTCATGTTTGCTGTGTTGACAAACTGAAACTGACAAAGACTAAAACTGAAGACATTTCCTGTATATTTTCATTGTATTTTAGTCAGTGATTTAAGTACACAATGTCATTTGAGTTAGATTTTTCCTGAAGCCTAGTTTTTATATTTTATTCAGTTAGCTAAAATGTTTTTTCATGCCTAGCTTTAGTTTTTAGTTTAGTTTTATTTAATTATAATAACCTTGGCTTGAGCTGAACTTGAGTTTCTATCTGCTCCAGAGTCCAACAAACCTCCGCCATCATGTGGTTGTTCTTTTGAAATGAACCATCAGTTGTTTTTTTTTAAATGAAATACTATTGTACTGAGAAAAATACTTTTCATTTTGTAGTTTCTGAATTTTTTATGCATTTAATCATAAAAAAGAGTCATATTCGAACAACAAGTAATTAAACTGTTTTACCTGAATGACAATAAAAAGTGTCTGCAACATTGGAAAGACTGCTTATGTTAACATATATGTTAAAGGCAGAGGTCAGATTTTTTTTAAAGTGGAGTTATATGAGGTACTTATCTTGAGTCAGTGTATTAGCTGCAGTAGAAGGTGGTCGACATGCCCCCAGTTTGGGGAAGCAGTTATTGTGTGACTTACGTGTTTTAAAAGGTTAATTTAGATTCAATGAAGTCACACAATAACACAAACTAAGTAACCACTCAAGGCATCAGTAGACCAACATTTGCCAATGGAGTCTTTTTGAGCGACAGAGTGATAACTGGCTGATATAACAGCAGTGTCCTGTTGGAAAAGGCTGTCTGACAGCAAGGTGAAGCGGTGAAAATATTCTAAACATAGAGTACGCCTTTTTTGGGTGGCTAAGTACATTTTGCTGCTGATCCTGTCCAGAGCAAGATATTGCTTAGCTTCTGTGCTGGTACTCCTCTCTGCTTCTCCAAACTCAGGGCGTGCCAACCCCCATCTACTGCAGGTAATACACTGACTATTGATAAGTGCCTCTTGCAATATCTCTTGAAGTAATCACAGTAACAGTTAAGAACAATCTATATGAACAGTCAAGGCAAATTCACAAGATTATGTCTTGACGTGGCTTTTTTTTTTATCAAACATCTGCGTAAGAAAAAGCTCTTAAAAGCTGTCCAAACCTGAACCCTCATCTGCATAACAAACTACTTAACCTAAATTACAAATAACGCACAAAACTGCTTCTGATGCTTCTCTCCAAATGTTCAGAGATCATCCATCATCACTCCCCTCAGTGGGATATCAGGCACAGAATCTGTTGCATCATTTCTGCTCTGGAGCCACCTGCACACTTTCATCCACGCCGCAGTTCTCACTCCTCTCAAGCTTCATCTTCAATGTCACATTTCTGCCACCCCCACGCGGCTGTGACCTCACCAGTGAGCTCAGGAACTGCCGGTACCTGATGTTGGCCAGCGCCTGGCTATGCTGCTCCTTGGTCAACCAGCCCGGCTTTCGTTCCTTGACGTAATAGCGCATGTCACCGTACCACCGGACCAGCTCGTAGCGGGGGATGCCAATCAGCTCCGCCAGGTGTTCGTAGCTCTCAGTGTCTGGATACTGGCAGATGGCGAAAGCCCTCTTCATCATTGCCCGCTGAGTCTGCATCTTTGTAGAGCAGCGGAGCTGAGTGGGACTGTCTAAAACAACAAAGTTCTTGGTCACTCCCGGTTTGCAAACATCAGTGGAGTTTGTTGACTCTCCATGCAGCTCTTCTTCCAGCTCAGCCTCCACGTCTGTTTTCGGTGGACGTACATCAAAAGCTTGAGTTTGAGACAGAGGTATGGGCGGAGAAGGCGCATCCAGTGCTTCATCAGGCACCACAAAGCTCTGGTGGGCAGCCCACTCATGGATGGTCGGTAATCTTTTGTTTGCTTTCACCTTCTTTTTCTCTCTGGGAGTCCACTCCAACTGATTGGGTGTGGATTTGGTGGACTCCTTTTCAACTTCGTCACTTTTTATTTCTACTTCTACCCTTCTCCTCTTTCTCTTCTTGTCTGTCACCATTGCCCTTTTCCGCTTTTTCTGAGTAATCCCCGTGCCTTTCTCTACTTTTCTGTACTTCTCTCCCTTCACTGGTTGCTCCTGCTTCATCCTTCCCTCATTTGTCGTCTGTTCCTCCCTCACCTCTCCTGCCTTCTTCCCACCAGACTCACTTTTGCGTTTATCAGCTTCTCCTCCATTCTTTTGTTGCTCTTTCTTTCCTCGACTCAAATTCGTCCGAACCTTGGGGATGTCTTTATAGTCCCAGCTGATGCCGTAGCGGAGCCTCTGCACCATGAACCACACCCTCACCTGGTCAGGGTGCAGGGAGCAGCGATGTGCCAGTGCAGCTGTCTGCCTCTGTGTCAGATACGGGAACCTGTCGAAGGCCTTGTCCAGCTCTGCAGCACCATCCATCTTGAGGTTGATCTGGTCAGAGTGGACCCATATGAGCTTTTTCATGTCAGTGACCAGGGGGAGACACACTGCACTGCTCTGGTTCAGGTTGAAGGCTGCCGGGACAGTGTTCCTTTCTGATACAGTCTCTCCACAAGCGCCAGGTGTCTTGAATCCTCCATCTGCTGTGTGCCTCATTTTTTTTCTCTTCTGTGGTAATGACTTCTGCAAAAAGGAGTACAAAAAGAAAGGGCTGATGTCCAAAGAAAACTGGTTCATAAAAGAAACTGAACAAAAACTGAAAGGTAACTATCTGAGCACACTTGCATCATTTGTTTAGTAGTTATGACAATATATACTGTGAGTTATATCTGGGCAATAAAACAATAGTGATATATCAGCAATAGGCACTTCATCGATAGCAATATGACAATAGTTCAATAAAATGTTCAGTACCTTCACTTAAATGTATTAAATGCACCAGATAACAAATAAGCCCTTGCTTATAATAGCTTTTCACAGGGTTCAACCCAGGACAAGTAAAATGCCATGTTGGGCAAGTAAATCTAGCAACTCACTTGTCTGACAAAGATAAAAGTAATCCTCTATGGTATGGTGTTGCCTCTTGGTAATATCCATTTTTGACTCTTTATACTCACACAACACATCCTCAATTATGGCGCAAAACTAGCTAGTTATGTCATTTCTGGTATAGTTAGTCTGACACGGTTAAGCGAGTCGACGGTAATATACAGTATAATATTACAGTTATGTTAAAAATGATTGATAACCACCACTGATCGATTGAGACAAAATATTTTTTTTGCTAGTCGTTAGCCCAGTTACAATACGAGTGTAGCTAGTAGCCAACGTGGTGGTAATGTTGTAAAAGCAGCAAACTTAGCTAACGTACTTTTTTTTTAGCCTGTAACGTTACGTTAATTATTCAAGTTTTCCGTGTCAGTATTAAGAAGATACCGACATTATCAATAACTTCATTAATGACAGGTTTAAAGTTCCTACCTTTGAACGCACAAGACTGTCTTTTAAGTATGACAGGAGATTTCTGTCTGCTTATCTGGTTCAATCCGTACACACTGAAAAAACCGCCCAGTGGATCCAGATACGTTACTGACGTTACATGTAGGATCTAACAAGGTCAGTTAATGTCAGTTATCTTCAAGAATGCAGTTTCATTCATTTCAGAGAATTCATTAACTGCTAGATTATGGAAGATAATAATAATAACAACAACAATAATAAGAATAATAAGAATAAGAATAATAATGATAATAATAATAATAATAATAATAATAATATGCATTTTGTATTTTTAAAGTTCGACTGTATTCATCAATTGGTATTTCAACTTTATTTTCAACATTTCGACTTTATTCTCAAAATTAAAAATCTTCCTCCAATTTTATTCCTATAAGAGAAAATTATTCAGAGGGAATTGTTTGTTTTCATTTATTCATTTATTTTACTTTTTTAAAGCATTTTTAGGCTTAAGTCAAATGTCAGGAATAAAGTAAAATGTTGAGAATAAAGACAAAATGTTACAGTAGCCTTATTAGTGCCAGGCATAAGGAAAAATGAATCACAGGAGTAAGATTTTTTTTTCTTTTGAGAATAAAGTCAAAATGCTAATAATAAAATTGAAACATTATTTCGAGAATAATGCCACAACAGTATTTCAACTTTATTTTCAATGTTTCAACTTTATTCTCAAAATGCAAATATAAAAACAAACCTAACTTCCTCCTCTGACGTAAATCTATATCTATATCTAGCTATCTAGCCATCTAGCTATCTATATACACAGTATGTGTGTGTATATATCTATATTATATACACATATATATACCTGCCTGTTGCCAGCCCCTAAAAGTCATATATATTATATATATGTGCATCTCATTGAGGCTGTGACTAACTTGCGTGACATTGCCCTCACCATGTGATATGGTGTCCATCAAAACCAGCAAGAGCAGCATGCAAGCAGCGCAGAATGAGAAGGACACTGAGAAGGATCTGAGAAAAAGGCTTGGAGCCTGGCAGCGATCGTGACAATCTGGTTCAAGAGATAAGACAGAATGGTGAGAAGATGATAGAGCAAGCAGGCCACTTCTTGGGATCCCTGTTGACCCTGGTTGACCCAGATAACAACAAGGAGCCCACTGCTACTCCAGACCTGATCTTTGACCCATGGACTTTGGCATGACACTGTCCAAAGACAACAGGAAGGTTTTCTACAATAATAGCCTGGGGGAAAATTCAGCCCTTATGTTTCACATTCAGAACCACAACCCTATAAGTCTGGTCTTAGGTCTCATAGATGAGTGATCAGCCTCTTAAACGACTGTGATTGGACCATTGGCTTATGTGACACAGATTATGTAAAGGGCTTGGTAGAAGGAGACCCCATTTGTTTGCTTGGAAGTGGAACAGTCACAAAACAGCACAAATATGTCAAGTAGAAGCATAGACAGAGTTCCACCATCAGGTCAACAACAAGGGAAGGTTTACACTGAGAACAATGATGCATACAGTTATGGAGGGTCTTCTCATCAGAAGTCTTCTCCGGCCAGTTGGTGCCTTCCGCATCACAGTAGTGCTTTGTAAGCTTCTGTAATGGACAGTCCTGTTGTTGTCTGTGGCCCACAGCACCACATTTCTGTTTACACATTGTTAGTCATATAAATTTCAGATTTTCGACTGTGTTTTTGTTTCATTTGGTGAATATAAATGTCATTTGTTAGTATGAAATTGCAGTAAAATTAATTTACAGTGATGTCAGGACAAAGATCTCAGAAAAAATTACAAAACATTAATCGCAAGTTTAAAGCTTAAAGTACATTTTTTCAAGATGAATGGAGCCATTCTGAGGATACAAATGAAGAAATTGCAAATCAATATGATGAATGAATTTTAATATTTTGTGCTACATTATTATGGGCTGCTACGTATTCAAATATAATAGTTTACTTGCCTTTTAAGGCAAGTCCTAAAGTCTTTGACACACAAAGAGTTACACCAGCCCGTGTTGGCAAGTCATAAATAAATTCCCTCTCTGTGTTGAAAACGAAACTAAACTTAAACCTACCAAGACAGCGGCAGCCAGATCTGTCAGACTCCACCCCCCTAAATGTTTGGTTTTGCAGAAATTTAAACTGTTGCGCAGTGCTGCTGTGGCAGAGCATTCAGACCAGAGACCGAGAGAACAGACATGGGTGAACAACTAAATTAAATTTCAGAGTCAACATAAGAGCAACAAGGAGGATCCTGAGGACTTTGTTCAACACTGAATAATATTCAAGAAAGATGGCAACAGGACTTACTGCTTTTGAAAACATGTCACAGATGTTGGAACCACAAGTTATCCTGTGTGACATGTGTACAGAGGAGGACAGGAAACCAGCACTGAAGACCTGCATGAAATGTGAGATCTCCATGTGTGTTCAGCACCTCCAGGCCCACCTGACCGCTCCTGTGTTACTACAGACTCATCCTCTGACTGATCCCATGGCTTTATGTGGCACCTCTAAATGCCCCCAACACGGCAAACTCCTGGAGTACTACTGCCTGGATGACATGACCTGTGTGTGTGTTTCCTGCGCCATTGAAGACCAGCACCGCCTACACAATATGATGACCTTCTCCACAGCTCACAACGAGCTCATGGAGAAGCTCAACACTGAGCAGCAGGCCTTACAGGTGAAAACTGATGATGAGAATGTGAGTTTGGAAAAATGGGAGAAGAGTGAAAGAGAGAAGCTGGGTCGCTCTAGTGTGCGTCTCATTGAGGCTGTGACTAACCTGCGTGACATTGTCCTGACCAGTGTCCAGAGTTCAGTCTCTGCCCGTATGGTGTCCATCAAAACCAGCAAGAGCAGCATGCAAGCAGCACAGAACGAGAAGGACACCTTCAGATTCCTGCAGATGTATTCTCAGGTGCACCAGGATGCGGAGAAGGCCAAGGCCGTGGATCTGAGAAAAGGCTTGGAGCCTGGCAGCGATCATGACAAACTGGTTCAGGAGATAAGACAGAATGGTGAGAAGATGATAGAGCAAGCATGCAGCTTCTTGGGATCCCTGTTGACTCTGGTTGACCCAGATAACCAACAGGAGCCCAGTGCTACTTCAGACCTGATCTTTCACCCACAGACTTTGAGTCCCAGCGTTTCACTGTCCAAAGACAACAGGAAGGTTTTCTACAACAGCTGGCTGGGTCAGTGTTCTGCCACTCTTCTAATCCGCAGCACCAAGTCAGATCCTAACGTTCAGAGGTGGATAGTTAGTCTTTCTCAAGACTGTGACTGGACCATTGGTTTGTGTGACAAACAGTCTGCAAATAACTTGATGGATGGACATGTCTATGGTCTGTGCTGCGAAGATAACCAGTTCAGCTCTCTCACGACAGAGTATGATGATCGTTCTGATGCAACTTATCCAACCTATCCACAAAGTGCATTCGGGAGGAAACGTGTCATGATGAAAAAACAGAAACAACACAGGATTTCCTCAAAGTTCATCACATATCAGGGCACAAAGGCCGTACCACATCTTGAAATGGTGGAAGTGTTTTGGAACTTTGCTGCCTCCACATTGTCCTGCTTTAGCAGAACCGGACAGAACCAGAGGTCAGAAATAATCACAATTAAAATAAGCCTCAAAAATTGGGACCTGGCCCCATTCCTTCAACTACGAATGCGACATGACCAAAATGTGCCCCAGCAGCAAGGGCAGTGCTCCTGTCTCAAGTCTGGGTTCGCATTTGGGACCTCTCAACAGAGTTGTTGTTCCTGTGGAGCATTTCTTGGTCCAAAACACATCACAGAGGTGCTTTGTGAACTTAAATAATAGGTGGCAATGTTGTCCGTAACCCCAGAATGTACTGTTTTCTCCTTTACTCATGTCCAATCATCATACAAAGCTAAGAGTTATATGACTACAAATGTTGATAATAATGGCTTTTACTTTTCAAGGTTTCTGCAGGTTTCAGTTGAATTTAAGACTATTGTGAATGCAATTTAAGCCCTATTTCACATCTATACTGGACAACTAAGGAAAATCTGAATCTGTTAGTGCACAGAGGGTCGTACTGGAGCCAGACTTTGGTGCTGCTCTCAGTGCAACTACAGAACAATAGTGGGGGTGTTGGGCTTTTGATGGTGTCTTTTTTTTTTTTACAGCAGATTAGTGTTTTTCTGACTTCCCACATGACTCTAACATCTTTATATCCAAAGTTTCTAATTTGAATGTTTTCTTGCAGAAGATAGAAGCACTAAACTCAATATTTGAAAAAAAAAAAGTAATGGAACCTACAAACAGTTTTAACTTATTATTCAATACAATACCTGACTGTACAGTTCACACTAGTGGTTATTGGCTGCATATTGGCATGTCTTTATATTTGTCACAGTGTGATCAAAACACATTAAAAACAAGACTGAAGTTATGGCAACTTCATAAAATTAACATTAACTTTGTTATCAATCCGATTTTAAGACCTGTCCAAATCGTATTGAAGATATTTAAAGTCATCTGAAGACATCTGAGGGCTATTTAAAATTCAGATTGTTGGATTTTCTGTTTTAAAACCTTAAGGACCTGCAGGAACTTTGCTGTCATTGGATGAATATAAATATAATTGATTATTAGTGTTAAGTTCTTGGCTAATTAAAATATAGTGCTATTAGTGCAGAAATCAATAATAAGCCAATGCTGTGATTGTTTTTAGTTTACAAAATGCATAACAGGCACTGCAGGAAATGTAATATCTTCAGATCTTTGTCTTTCCATTGTAATGATGTAAATAATTTGTTTTGGGAATTTCTTCTGATGTGCACAACAAAATAATCTGCTTCAATTTATGTCTCTTCTCATTTCTGCCTCTCAGTTGAAGGTGTTTGTCTCCATCTAGTGGCAGCGAATGCATCATTGCTTTCACATCGTGCAGTTCTCTTACAGAGCATCACCTTATTAAGTTGGCAACAAGAATGTGTGTCTTTTGAATTGTACATGCATTATGAATAATTTGATCAATAATAAAGCTATTACAATTGTAACATGTGGAATGTTTTTATTGACTGGTTAAAACGTGAAGTGAAAAAGGAAAATTAAAAAATTGCACTTTACATTTTGCCACTTTCACACCAATGTGACAATAAAAATGAAATAACACAGATCATGAAAGAACAGCTGGAAATAAAGTAACTACAGACAGTGTGTGAAGTGACACCAAAACACAAACTTACTGATCAGGAGCAGCTGGAACCTAAGAAGTGAAAAGCTGTATGTATGTTTATACTGAATAACATGTCTGCTATTAAATGAGCACTTAATTACTATGTGCTGCATGTGCTGTAACACTGTGCCCCAGCATTCAGCGTATATTGGTCCATGTATAAAATCTCCCAACTTAGTTATGCATGATACATATGCAGTAGTAGATTCTGGACACACAGGTTTTGTTTATATTTTATTTTTAAATGTAAAAATATTTTTAAGTCAATTCAAATCATTAAAATCTGAGAATAGTCGCCTAGTCTTCTGCAGAAATAGAGATAGTATTTTGCTTTGAATAAAGACAATATTTACTATTACAGTCCTGGTGAAAATATTTCAATTGTATTATTGATTAGTGCACATGTATGCATCTGTTTCAAGTATCAAAGATGACCAGTGTTTTTCAAGTAGTCTGTGAGTAATGAAGGAAATCTTTTGAAAAATGTCACAATTGCCCCCAGGCTCCCCTAACTTAATATACTGAGGTAAATGAAAAGATAAATCAATGAAATTAACAACTTAGTATGTAAATTATTTTGAGAAAGTTTCACATTATTTTGAGATACGTAGTCAGTATCATGAAATTTCTCATTGTTATTTTGAAATTCCGACTTACAGGATCTTCCTTTTGCAACATATTGGCAGAAATGGGTTTCCATAGATACAGATGTTTGGAGATGAGTGTATAAAGTGGATATATCTGTCTGTTTCTCAGTGTTAACAGACTCCAGTCTGCAGTGTAGTTTACACACTTCACTGATACATCACAGAATTAAGAGGAAACATCGAGCTTCATAATCAAACAAAGTTTTTTTTTTATCTTGTGAACACTTATGTTCATTTTCACTCTCTCGCTCTGTTGGGATCAGGAGTGAAAAACACTCACATTCACATTTAAAACAAAAACAAAAAACAAAACTGTTTTGTAGCATACCACCTGAAACTGGAAGTGTGAAGTGGATCTAATGCCCCAAAAAACATTTATGCTGTTTATTCTTTCCATAAGTTAGCATTTTATTTGACTTTTCTTTACTTTTTTGGTATTTGTATGTATTGTAATTCATTAACCATGAAGCGACATCTCAACCATTTGGTCGAGGCATATATTTTAAAAACTGTGGGGTCTGTTGAAATTTTTTATTATTATTATTGTTAAAATTGCCCCAAGTAAATAAAAAATGCAAATAAATATTTTTTCCATTGCTTTTTCTTAGTGAGGATATTAAAGGGTTAAACCTAACAAAACTGCAGCCAGATCTGTCGGACTCCACCCCCTGATTGTTTGGTTTAGCAGGAATCGAAACTGTTGTGCGGTGCTGCTGTGGCAAAGCATTCAGACCAGAGACTGAGAGATCAGAAACAAGTGAAGCAACTAAATTAAGCAAAATTAGATTAGATTTCCAATACAAGTGAAGAGCAACAACGAGGAACCTGAGAACTTTATTCAACACTGAATAATATTCAAGATCAAAGAGAGATCAAATCAGGACTTCCTGCTTTTGAAAACATGTCACTGATGTCAGAACCACAAGTCATCCTGTGCGACATCTGTACAGAGGACAGGAAACCAGCACAGAAGACCTGCATGAAATGTGAGATCTCCATGTGTGTTCAGCACCTCCAGACTCACCTGACCGCTCCTGTGTTACTACAGACTCATCCTCTGACTGATCCCATGGCTTTATGTGGCACCTCTAAATGCCCCCATCACAGCAAACTCCTGGAGTACTACTGCCTGGACGACATGACCTGTGTGTGTGTTTCCTGCGCCATTGAAGACCAGCACCGCCTACACAATATGAAGACCTTCTCCACAGCTCACAAAGAGCTCATGGAGAAGCTCAACACTGAGCAGCAGGCCTTACAGGTGAAAACTGATGACGAGAACGTGAGTCTGGAAAAATGGGAGAAGAGTGAAAGAGAGAAGCTGGGTCGCTCTAGTGTGCGTCTCATTGAGGCTGTGACTAACCTGCGTGACATTGCCCTGACCAGTGTCCAGAGTTCAGTCTCTGCCCGTATGGTGTCCATCAAAACCAGCAAGAGCAGCATGCAAGCAGCACAGAACGAGA
>JAJHUR010129277.1:5035-21390 GCA_027495735.1 Lutjanus campechanus | reverse complement strand
GGTGTATAATGATCTAATGTATGTATAGTATATACATAGAACAGTACTGTATAAGTTTGAAGATTTTAATATTATTACCATTATCATTACTATTATCATTATTATTACATTACATAACTATGGTGATAATTAGAGACTGACAGAGATCAAAGCCAAGTGCATTTCTAAAATAATTTAACCCTGATCCCGCCACTTTTTTCTTTTTTGCTGATCTGAAAAATGATCCGATCCGTGACTCAAAACCGTGATAAACCATAATCCAAACCATGAGTTTTTTTGATCCGTTACACCCCTAATGACAACAGGGCAAGTTGCAATACTTGCAAAGTGGATATTTCATCAAAGGAAGGAAATACTACCAATATGCAGAAACATTTGCGCACACAGCATTCGATAACTTTGAATGAATGCCGCGTTTTCGATCCGCTCCGGAGTTAATCTCAACCCAGCAGCAGCGGCAATGTTAGCACGTTAGCACAACCTCACTGTTGGGTTTGTAAGGTCATGTTACTTCTAAACTAAACAAAGTTGATGCTAATTGGCCTGTTTGTTCTCCTTTTTTTCCAAATGAGAATCGATAAAGAACCAAATCGTTAAGCAGAATCAAAAATGGAATCGGAATTGCAAAAATCTTATCAATTCCCATCCCTAGTCAGTCATCCACATTCTTATCATGTGGGACCAATGTACACATCAAAATCAAGTAAATCCAAAGGATTATTTTTTTTCAGTGCATAGATGACTCAGCAGACATCAGGGAGGCAGATGGAGGCACAGAGCAGCTCCAGTACCGCAAGGCAAACGGCTCAGAGCATTTCTAAAAATCAGATGAAGTGTGCTCTCTGTACCAAAGACATTGATGTGGAAGAATTCTCTGAACATATTTGCATTAATAAAACCCCTTATTCACAGTAGGTGCAAATCAATAACTTTTCCTGTAGGATTTCAATGACTGATGATTGTGCAATAGTAAGATTACCTGAGCTGAAGTGCTGGGTTGACCAGAGGGGTGATCCACAATAAGTACACCGACGGCTGGACTGACAGGACTTTGTGTCATAGTCTGTGCCTTTCCTTCCCTCCTCATGTGTCAGCTGTTTTCTCTCTCCCTTTTGTTTCTTGTGGTTCCTTGTTTGTCTCTCTGTGTGCCTGTGTTTGGCTCTGTCTCTACCCTATACGTCCCAGAAACCCAATCCGTTCTGCGCATGTGCATAACGCGTCTATATCCGCTCGGCATCCTGCTGAAGCATTTTGCGGCAGTTACGGATCAGGCTTGCCCGATCGGTTCTGCGCATGTGCAAATGTATTTCACCTTAAAAACTTTATTTAAATTACTGATCACGGCATTTATAAGAAATTAGACCAGAATGTTTTTTGTTTTTTTGCTTTTGTAGCTTCCTTTTTTTTAATTCAACACAAGGAGGTTATACAGAGTGTTAACTGAAAGTGATCATAGGAAATAACACAAAATGCAAACATCAACTTATTCAAATTACAGTGTAAACACAGAGTCACGTGAAGGCTTAATTACAAACATATATATGGGGTAACAAACCATATTCAATTGTGAACAGAAGAGGGTGAAATTAAACAACATAAACATATTTTATATTAAATCAGGAAATTTTAAGTATTTAATAAACAAGTCTGATATTTTTATGGCTTTGTTGTTTGATGATGTTATTGCGTTAAAGTATTGTTTGAGTTCATTTTCAAAGTATTTTCCATTTGTTTTTTTCTTTGCCCATTTTGTTTTGTGAATGTGAAATTTGCCCAGCGTGATGATAGTCTATAACAAAAAGGAAAGGTCATGCGGTATGGAGGGGTTTTCAAAGTGAAAGAGGATGTGGCTCTCCTGGACCTAGACCAGAATGCTTTCAACTTCATCTGGAGGAACAGATGTCACTATGTAAAGAAAGAAATTTTATGTAACCCCAAAAGTAAAGGAGGCATGGAGGTGTTAAGTTTTGAAATGCTGAACAATGCTTTCAAAGTGCAGTGGTTAACAAATCTAATCAAAGAGAGAGCCAACATCTGGAACACCTTTCCTAAATTTGTATTTGAGGCTGTTGGTGGAATCCATTTTTTACTGAAATGTAATTACAAAATAGAAAAATTACCAGTTAAACTGTCAAACTTCTATAATCTATAATAACTTACATAAAATCTATAAGCATAGCTTCTCACCAACTAACTTCTGCATCTGGAACAATGAAAATATTATCTATAAAAATAAATTATTTTACAGGAAGTGGTTTGATCATGGGATTGTATTTGTTAAACAACTTGTTAATGATGGACAATTACTTTCTTACCAAGAATTTATGAATAAATTTCAGTTCCCAGTCCCACCCAAAGAGTATGCAGTAGTGTTTGATGCTGTACCAAGGGGTGTAGTGCAGCTTCTTAGAAGCTCAAGAGCTTATAATGGTATCTCTCCTACTGTTGGCTCATTTAATAGCCATATTTTTATTGGGGAAACCGATATAACAAAGAAGAGATGCTCAAACAAGTATATTAGACAATGTATTCAAACCACAGCTTTACCCTTAGGACAGTCCTTCAGGAACGGAGTTCATGGAGAAATTAGCTGGCAGAAAGCAAGGATGGTTGGTGAGAAGTTTTGAACAATTAAGTTAAAGAAGTGTCATTTAAGATATTACATAAGATTTATCCAACACAAAAAATACTGGCACAGTTTAATATTGATATTGATTTTTTTTATGTTAATTCTGGACAGGAAACAATTTGTCATGTATAACAATGATACAATAACAATTAACAATAAATATCAACTAATATCAATGTATCTATTACGGCATAAACTGTTACTCAGAACAAACATCAAAAGGCTCCAGAGACCGCAACACATATGACCATAAGACAGAGGTGTAGTATAAGAAAAATTGTTTATTCTCATTCACAAATTATTCAGTGGCAAGATCTGGATCCGTAGCGGCTCTCTTCTGAAAGAAAACAAAAAGGAAACTAGAAGAAAACACACGCAACAGTATCCTGAAACTCAAATGTAAAAAGGTGTGCACCCCTCTCTTCACCCTCATCATTATCCCCCTGGTCCAGAAGGTCCCTGAGAGCTTCGACCTGATCCCTCTTATCCAGGTTGAGGATCGAAAGCTTCGTCACCTCTCCCCAGAACAAGCCTCGATAACGCTGGACCCAGCACCATGCTGTCTGCATGTCCCTGAGAAGTCTTGGCTGTTCGACCTGGTTACAAGACAAGTTTCCAGTTGTAATCAGGTAAAGACAATATCCATAACGAAGGCAAAACCACAAATGCATAGTCAAAGAATAACGTCAAACCATTGTTCAGTCAGGACCACAAGACAAACAAAGATCATTTGCATCAAGTTACCTTATTGCTGTCTTCTTCAACCTGTCCGTTTGTAGTTGGCAATGGCTTTGAGGAGGTTGCCTTTGGCACCCTGAAGACAGTCTGGAGAGTTCCCTGGAGGAGAAGAGATGCCTCCTCTGTCCAGAAGGCGAATCTATGTCCATGCCTTTAGAAAAGAATGTCAATGTGAATTAAATGTACTTGAACACTACCGCTTTGTTCAATGTATTCAGTCACAGGGATTACATATGACTACAGTAGGCAACGTTCACACACATTTGCATGCTGATGATAGCAGTAATTCCATAGAGTGCCAAGCACTGGAAACAACTCAAGTGAACTGTCAAGACTAAATAAACTAAGGATAAAACCAATTTTTGCCATTATTGGATGATCTGATCTTTTGCCTGAGCCAAAAGTTTAAATAATACTAAACCTGAAAAATGTGACTATGACAGTGGCAGTTTGTCTCTAGTATCAGATATACCCTTCTGTGGAAAATCTCTCCATCAGCTGAATGCACCACCACTGGCGAATTGCTGGCAACTCCCCCTTAAAAACAAATACAGTACATTCTGAATCCAAAATGGACACAGTCATTGGTAGTTTGGTGTTACATTCTAAAACAGCTTACCTCTGTGAACGTCATCGGAAATGAGGTGCAGATGCAGAGCGCGTACTGTAAAATAAAAATAACCTTTAACAGGCTCACACACTATGTTCAAGCACTGACAGAAAAATGCTCACCATCAGCATGAAGATGCCACAGCAATTTCCAGAAGACTGCTGGGGAAATAACTGAAAAAGGAAGAGTTTGTCCTTAATGAGAAGAGGTCACATGCACCTGCTAGTTTGTTTATTGTATTAATATGTAATTGATCAAGCTTTCAAAATTTTATATACCTCAAGGTCCCTTCCCGTTTTCTCGGTCCAGGATCCGGGGTCAATGAAGGCTGCTACCCGTCTGGCATTGTAGAGAATACACAAAACACATAAATCTAATGTGTGCAATTAAATGAAAAATGAGATAGCCTACGAACGAGGCTCCCTTCTAAACTTTAAGCCTGAGAACGAGGCTTCTTTTAGACAATCTAGCCAAGAAACATACTTGGCCATTGAACAAGGCTGGAAAAATTTTTCATTTCTTTAGTGTCAACCTAAATATGGCTTGGTAGAGGTCATCTCCAAAAACATCAGGGTGAAGCGAGTCCAGAAAGATATCTGTCTCTGAGCTACCAAAATAGCCTGCAATAGACATGTTGTCATCATCTATGAAACACAAAACAATACCTCTTTTATTTTCTATCAGATCAAAAAACACAGAGGTACAAAGACCAAGGACACTCACACAGAGCAGATAGTGGTCAGCTTCACCTGCCTGCCTGCTCCAAGCTGGAAACAGCAGAATTTCCTTGGAACTAAACTTTTCGGTAACACTTTATTTGACGCCTATCTCTATAACGCATTATAAATATATTTATAATGAGTTATAATGACGGTATAGCACTGTATAACTATAGTTACAAACACTCATAAATGAGTTATAATGACTTGACCTTATAAGTGATGCTAAAATGCTTTATAGTGTGTTATGATTATTGTTATAAAGCATTATGATCATTTATGAGTGTTTATAACTATGGTTATACAGTGCTATAACGTCATTATAACTCATTATAAATATATTTATAATGCGTTATAGAGATAGGTGTCAAATAAAGTGTTACCAAGTTTTCCTACAGGTATTGGTACAAATTAGTATACATTCACACAAAAAAGCAACAACAACAAAAAAGAAACTGGTAAGCAACGCAGCAGGTCGACTTGTTGATCCTTCCATGTGGGCACAATGTAGAGGTCAGCAATGTGAACATCTTTTCCCTGAAGGAAACAAAACAAACAAAATTAAAGATAAATCAATATACCATCATGGCTAAAACTTAAACAAAAGGTGCACTATTAATTACATGTCTTCTTGCAGCTTTGGTCACAAGGTTGAGACAAGCATTCCCAATCTGAAATAAATGGCAAAAAGCAATAGAACACGGTCAAACATGGTATTTGTAAAATCCTGCATTACATGATATTTTCTTTGCAGTGCACTGGACTAAAAATCACAAGATAAACTCACTGTAGATTCCATGCATTGGGCCAAACCCAGGCTCCAAAAGTCTTCCCGAGTAAGGCAAATATTTTCCTCCTTCACCAACAGTTCCCCTGGCGGACGGTTTTGGTCCAAGACATACTTCAACTAAATGAAAAGATCATTTCACGTGATTATGCTTGAATGAGTTGTGAAAAGAGATGGACATGATGGTGAAAAAGTAAAGACACAGATGAAACGGATAACTACAAAGTTAGGCTGGTGTGATTTCTCATGCCTTAGTAGTTCTAAAACCATCCTCAACTTTGGGTTATTAAAGTTTACCTTGACTGGATAGAAAGATGCATTACCAGACTGGACTGTAGAGGGTCCAAGACTTCGTGCCACTTTGCTCCAGGACTGGCATACAGATGATCAATCTTCCATTCAGGAGTGACGTACGAGTGGTCCAGGAGAAACTTCCTCTCAGTTGGTGAATCTGATAATATGCAAATATGTGGCATCATTTACAAACCTGTATCCGTTTTTGATATAAAATCGATATTTAATTATAAATACTTATTTACGTCTAACCCTCTTACTTTTTGATCAGTGGTACTTCCTCAGCCTGGACATGTTGACCCTCTGGCAAGATGATCCCTTCTTAATAGTAGCCACACCCTTTGGCGTGATGCTGGCCACAGTGTATGGTCCTTGGTGTTGGCTCAATAATGCGTCTCCTGTCCATTTCTTTTTAGGATCCCCTGACAGAAGAACATCATCACCTGCCTGAACAAAACACTCTCTAACCATTTTGCGCGTTCCATGGGTCTTCTTCTGGATGTCCTGTGCCCTCTCAATGTTGCGAAGAACCTACAAAAAAAATACACGACAAGCAAAGACAGAGAAATGGAGAAAGTTATTTATTATGTTGTCAAACAAGAGAAAGGAGCGCGGTTCTCACGCTTCTTCTGTAAAGGGTGACCAAACCAGGTTGAGGGATCCGTTGTCCTACAGGAGACAGGGCAAGTCACTTCGCCACCCTCTTTTGCCAGAGTCTGGAAAATTGCTGTGGCAATGGTCATCCTAGAAATATAGAAAAGCTATCTACTAATGGAGAAAAGAAGTTAGATGCACGATAAAAAATGAAAATTGTAGGAACCACATTCTCCTTATTTCATCAATGAATCTCCTGTCTCCATCAGTCACTTCCTTTCACATGTACACACCGTTTCATTGAGAACTGTCATCTCCCCAACTCTGGTGTCGATGTCCTCTTCTGGGTCAGCAACTTCGAACACATCATCCATGGGACAGGCATTCATCACAGCAGGAAGACGCGGAGGTCGGTGGAAGAGCAGGAAATACAGACTGTGGCGGGTGGAGTTCTGTTTACAGAGAATAATTAATAAATTTTCTCTGGCACTTGTTGATAACCATTTTTAACACTCAAGTTGAAAATAGATTCTTCAAAGATGGTACACTAAAAGCATCTTACAAGTAATACAAAATGTCATATATAAAATGTCAATGCAAGACAACCTGCTTTGCAGCGTTGATGTCATACACCACTGCGGCGAGGTGGATGTCCCAGTCATCATGGTTCCTGTTCACGTACTTTCTGAGAGCACACTTGATGTTCTGGTTGGTCCTTTCATCCTTTGAATTGGATTGTATTATGACATAGATGAATGGGCAAGACTGATTTCACGTTACTAAAGGGCAGATATCCAAATACTTTTACCTGTCCGTTGGTCTGGGGGTGGTAGGCACTGGATACAGCATGTTTAATATTCAGCATGCTGAAAATGCTGTCATTGAGCTGCAGTGACATTAGCAGACTCAGCTTTAACACACCATATCATATATCATATATTTAGTACGACAAAAACTTTTACAAAATATTACCTGGTTCACAAACTCCTTTCCTTGGTCGGTGATGATTTTTCTGACCATGCCAAAGGTATATAACTTAGAGGTCATGATTGCAGAGACCTCAGCTGCAGTCTTGGACTTAAGAGGTTCTGCAACCACCCACTTAGTGAAGAGCCCCCCCCCCAAACTGCAGCACACAAGCTTGTTATTAGCATAAAAATTAACATTAATCAAAACGTTTTAAGATATACCTTTATGGGATGTAGTTCTGGTGCTACGGTCTTTATTGGGTCATTCATCTGGCAACGATAACAACATCTGACCTGAAATAGAAATGAAAATGTATTTGAAACAACACGTCTACGATACTGACAGGCCAGTTTATGTAAATTGATGAGAACAATGAAATCAAAAAGAAGGAAACTAATACCTAATTACCTAACTAATACCAAAGTGTGTCAGTCTGTAAGTAATGCAGAATTACAGATAATCGCTTTAGAACAAATTTTATGTAGAGGTTCTGATTTATCTTCTTAGCTCAAGTAAGGCCTTACCCATTTGTGGATGTCCTCCGTCAATGTTGGCCAGTAGTAACCAGCAACAACCCTGTTTTGGGTACCTCTGACATCATTGTGGTTCCCAGTACCAGGGTTATTGTGGCACTCAGTAAGGACGGACTTCTTCTCCTCCTCTGACATGATGACCAGGCGCATGTACTGCATGCTGGGGCCAGTGTAGAAGAGTCTTTTGTCTGTTACAGGATGAAAATGAAAAAGATTAAGTCACTGACAATGTACAAATGTACAAAAGTACAATGAAATTAGCATATCTGACAGAGATAATGCAAGCACAGGATATTAAAGCTAAACAAATAAGCCACTGTAGTGTATTCTATAAAATACCAAACATTGTCTATGAAACTTATGACCAGCATCTTTACAATTAACCCCATTTTCAAAAATTAAATAGTTTTGTATTTTTTTTAAGTTACATATATTAACATGAAGCTCACACATTAACGCTTTATACAGCGTTTCCATTTCAATCAGGAGAGACTCAGAGTAGAATGAAAATAATTTATTGACACGTGCATAACAAGTCTTTGGCGGTTAGACCCCATTGAGGTGTACAAAATAAGGACATGATGAGAGGGGGTGACGAACTGAGTGAAGAGAAACCCCCCCGGAGTCTAGACACTGGTGGTGGTGGTGAAGAGATGATGAGAGACTGGGTGAGAGAGAGAATTAGGGATCCAGAGATCTTTGATTCGCGAGCACATCGCTGATGTCTGGGCGAATGTAGGACGTGAAACCAGCGACCCATTTTTTGCAGAGATGAGGGAGGAGATACCTTGATTTGCCGCAGAGGTAGCGGCGCCTATTCTAAAGGAATGACCTGAATAATGCTGAGGGGGCAACTTACATATGACGAGAACCTTCCTGAAGTGATAGTTGAACCAAGATTTTGATAAAGGTAAATTCCCCTGAGTGAGAAATAATGGCGAGAGAAGGCTAGTGCTTGGACACTTTTCTAAGTACTTAATCATGGATTTGAACGGACAGAAGGGGGTGTCTGTGCGGTCCACAACCACAGTGCACGCGCCGCCACATTTAGAATGTTTCAGGCTTAAACTGTAGTGATTGGAATGAAAAGCCAGGTCAGAAAAAGTGATGTCTCTATTTGGGTCGAATGATTGAGATGGAATGGTAAATTCGCCTGCTCTGAGAAATGCATAAAAAGCTAGCGAAAATACTGCCTCAAGCAGTGCATCGATATAGGGAGAAAATATGCCATTTCTGAGAGCTGACAGCATCTTGTGCAATACACCAAGTGTGATTGGACGTCTGCGATCGGGTATGGTGGGAGAAACTTTGGAAATGCCCTTTAACATTAATTTGATGGCCGGGTTAGAGAACAGACTGGGAAAAGAGGGGTCGTGACATCTTATATTGAATTGAATTCCGGCGAGTAACCCACGAATGTACTGGGGTTTGAAATGACGAACATCCATGCAATAACAAATGAATGCGCAGACGGTATTGATAGAAACAGGTTTAGGGGGAATGCGAACAGACACAAAACATGGCAAAAGTACACCAAGCAAAATCATAGGTTTTGAGTGTAGAATCAGCTAAGCCCTTCCTCATGTAAACCCTAGCTGAATCCAGATATTTACGCATGGGGAGATTACTTAGAAAAGGGCTAGATGTTTGAGTGGGCGCATTTGCACTGGGGATGGGCTGGCATCTGGGCAAAGTTGACGGAAAATCTGAAAATTGAAGCGGGAAAGAGCATCAGCTATTGTGTTGACATGACCGGGCACGTGACGGGCAGTGATGATGAAGTTGTGAGTAATCGCAGACCACGTGATGCTTCTCATGTATAGCATGATCTCTTTAGAAGAGGAGCAACCTTTGTTTATGATGGCGACGACTGCTTGATTGTTGCACAGCACTGCTATGCGTTTGCGCTTCCAGAGCGGGCCCCAGACTTGGCAAGCTACAGCGATGAGATAAATCTCGAACAGCGCGGAAGAAGCATCGAGACAGGCCAGAGAGGGAGGCCAGGGGCAAGCGAACCACTGGCCTTGAAAAAAAAACCCAAACCCCACCGATGGTGCGGCGTCGGTGAAAAACTTCAGGGAATCAGAGGAATGCACGAGCTCATCGTAGAAAAAGGTAACCCCATTCCAGTGATTGAGGAGAAACAACCAGAAACGCAAATCGGAGCGGCAGCCTTCATCTAGAGTGATTACGTCATGCAGATTAGGCACAGAGGATGCCATATCCAGGAGCCGAGAGATGAAGGAGCGCCCCTGGGGAATAACGCGCATGGTGAAGTTGAGATGCCCGAGGAGGGAGAGCAACTGCTGCTTTGGGACGTTGACAGCTGCGCAGGAGGATTTTGCAATATCGCGTATGCGCTGCAGTTTCTCTAATGGGAGGGATGCTTTCATTTTAACGGAGTCCAGCATGATGCCGAGGAACTCTAAGCGTGTGGCTGGACCCAGTGTTTTCTCAGCAGACAGGGGAACGCCGAGAGACTGAAAGCAGGCCTTTAACTTGGACAGAGAAGAACCTGAACCATCGTGTGGGGGATCTACCAGCAGGAAATCGTCCAACAAATGAAGGACGGAAGGGACTCTGACTCTGTTTAGGAGGATCCAGCAGAGCGCCTCCGAGACTCTGTTGAATATGCTTGGGCTGCTCCTGCAGCCGAACGTGAGGCGCACGGCAAAATATTTGGAATCCCACTTAATACCGAAGAGATTCCACTGGGATGGATGGATGGGCACTATTTTGAATGCATCAGTGATATCAGCTTTGGACAGCCAGGTGCCCGGGCCCGATAACTTGATTAACTTAATGGCATGGTCAACGGTGGCGTATTGGAGAGAGAATGGCTCAGGTGGGATGAGGCTGTTGACGCTAGCAACAGGGCCAGAACGAGGTGCGGACAGGTCGAAAATTAATCTTTTCTTCCCTGAGTATTTCCTCGTGGCTACGCCGATAGGGCTAGTGCGAAACACTGAAAAAGGTGCGGACTGAAAAGGGCCGATAACGTAGCCGTTGTTAACCTCCTTCTCTATCAGCTGGGAAACTACCTCTGGTTCTTTAACTGCTGACTGCAGATTTTTTGCCACGTAAGCAGTGGCGGAGCCAGGAAATTTTATGGGGGGTGGCCAGGATTATTTTGTGACCATTTTGGGGTGGCAACATCTCACTGGAAAATATAGGGGTATTTAGGGCACCTAAACCACACACCTCCAAAATATTTGGAGGTGTATGCAAGCATTAAGTTAGAATATCTCAGCTTCTGCGGTACCAATTTTGACCTTTAATTTTAAATCCATCTTTCACAAGTCCCCAAACTTTATGCACGAGCATTACTAAATTGGAGTACCCCTTTAATGGTGCATTCACAGATGTTCAGTGGCTTTTTGAAAGATTAAAGGCTGTTCATTTCAGGTAAAGAGCCAATAATTTCATATAAAGTGAAGTCATGACTGGACCAGACAACATTTTAAAGAAATTGATCAACAGTAGTGCCTAACACCCAGGTAATGGTGGAAAAGATCAAATAATATTCAGTGTATCTAACTTTTTTCCTTATTCCTGCAAGTAAAGTAACAAAGATGCTTACACTATACAAATGTAGCACAATATACAGACAACTGTACTGCGTACTGTGCTGAGAGGACTCGGGAGATGTTCAACTCAGCATGTAGTGATCACTATGAGCTCAATCTCTTGGTGTATCAGAAATACACAGACATAATTTGAAAAACTGTTGTTTTTTATTATAGCCTGATCAGGCTATATAGACACATGAATAATGGCCAGCAAATGGGCCAAAAATTACATTGAGAAACATTTGAACTCTGTATCAAAACCCTCTGACCAGGCTAATTCAGCTGGCACTAAAAAAGAACCCTAACAGTATCCCTCAGTCAAGTTCAGCCTGCTATTCATGCTCAGTCACATTTTAACTCTCTGGCAGGTAGAGACACACCGGTCAATTAGACAGCATACATTGGAAGTTATGTTACAATCAGCTGCACATATCCAATAGACTAGAGGATGAAAAGTCAAATCAAGTCAGTTACAAATTGCATTACAAAGTACATACAAAAGTGAAACACTCACTGAAAAAATATGAAACCCTTAAGTGCAACTTTCTCTTAAAACTACATGACTGGAAGGATTTTCTCTGACAGATAAAATATCTCTTCATCTCACAACAGCTGTATTCTGCGATTTTTGTGGTTTGCACTAAAGCGATTTACAAAATCTTCCATGTCCAGGGACTTTGCTCGCCTGGACTCCACACTCAAAACACCCAGATTGCTCAGTCTATCATCATCCATGGTGGAACGCAGGTATGTCTTTACCAGCTTCAGTGTGGAAAAGCTGCGTTCACAGGAAGCAGTACTTACAGGTATTGCAATGGCGATTTTGCACAATCGGAAGAGCTCATGGAATACCTCTTTAAGAGGTTCAATCATGTTAGTGAGCTCTACTATGTTAGAGGGCTTCTGTATGCCACATGCTACTTTCCTCTGTAGGACTCTTTTCATTTGGTGCACCTCATGTCTGAGGTCATCTATGTTACATGCATAAATAGAAGCAAATGAAAATAGAGCCTCCTCTTGGCAAAATGTAGCACTTGAAGGATTTAAGGCCTGAATCCCCATCATTATTGCACAGTTTGGTTTTGAGAATCGTCTCTTTAGCTCACTGAGCATGACATCAAGCACAGGGTAGAATATACTGGTACGAAAAGAGTCACTGGTCTGCTCAGAACGCTCACCTACAGAAGACATGACAGTGTGTCCATCTAACATTCTGCTCTGTTTTGACTTTCTTTTCGGGATCGGTTCCGTCTCCACATTGCATTTTTCAGCAGTATTTAATACTTCTTTCCAGAGCCTTTCAAAGTAGGATTCATCTCTGCAATCCTGAAAACTTTGCACAAGGGCTTCAACTAGATCTACAGCTGAACACAAATCAAGAGAGGGGGACTGCAGAATGTCAGAGAGAGATTTTGCATCACCAAAAACCTTGGTGCATGTCACTAAAAGGCCAATGAACTGCAGGTCAATTTGAGCGAGCAGGCCCCGTGCATCAATGCTCCTGTCTCCATGGATTTCTGCAGCAACTTCCTCAAGGACACGTGTAATAGCAGGTAGTCTTTCAAGTACAGTACGACAAGCTGTATGCCGGCAAGCCCACCTTGTCTCACTCAACCGTTGAAGCTCTCTGGGTGCTCCAGCATACATCTCTTTTTGTGTGTTAAGCCACTTGGTGTGAACGTAAGAGCCAGACATAAATACATATAGTCTCTGCAACGCAAAAAAGCAATCAGCTTGTGGGACTGCTTTGACTGTGTCAACGAGAACTAAATTAAGACTATGGGCATTACAATGGACATAAAAGGCCTGCTTTGCCACATCCTTAATACGAGATTGAACGCCGGAGTGCTTGCCACTCATGACAGAAGCACCGTCATACGATTGCCCAACCAGATTACTTTTGTAGTCCAGGCCATATCTCTCAAATACTTGGATTATTTTTTCTGTCAGTCCTGCAGCATCGAGGCGGTCTGCAGATTCAAAGTGCAGGAAACTCTCTTTCACAGCTCCATGATAATAATACCTCAGCACAAAAGAGATCTGTTCCTTCTTTTTTGTGTCTTTAGTTTCATCTACCATTACAGAAAAGACACCACTTTCCTTGACCTCATTTATGATGGAAGAACGTACCATCTCAGCTAATGTATCCAAAATCTCGTTCTGAATTTGATGGCTCGTGTATTTTGCATTGCGAGGCCCTGTCAGTTTCTTTTGTACAACTGGGTCATGGTTACCAATTGCATCCAATATAGCCAAGAAGTTTCCCCTGTTGTCTGCATCGCTTGTTTCCCTGGGACCCCTTTGTGGGATATTTTGGGTTGCCGTTAAAAGCAAGACTTCAGCTACAGTTTTGATATAAGTACGATTTTCCTGTATGTGCTTACTGTGTTCTTTAGTTAGGGTACTCATTAAAGATGCATTTGCTTTTTCTCCTCGCTCAAATTCCTTCCAAGCCATCATTGCATTTATGTGAGGCTCTCCCTTTACATGTAGAGCAAATCCTCCATCTTTGTATGTTGCTTTTTTCCAGTTCTTGTACCCCGACACTGAAGTGAACACAGACTCTGTGTTTGGGAGGCCAAAATGCCTGCAGGCGAAGCAGTACGCAGAGTCTTGGCTCTGCGAGTATTCAAGCCACGTGTGTTGATGGTACCATGAAGCCTGAAAGTTTCTCCTCCTGTCACCCTGGAGTGTTCGAGGAAAGACATTCAGATGTGGCTGGACCGGTCCATCTGCTCTTGATTTGGATATGTCTATTTAAGAAGAGAAAAAAGGAACTTCAATTATTCAATTTCAGACAAGATTAATAATCAAGATTACACAATTTGTCCCATTCTACATCTAATGGATGATCCAGGCCCTTCAGTCTGCTTTAAAAAGTAATAAGACTTGTGACCATTCATCTAACTGAGTCAGACCTATTCATGAATTATCAGGCTACCAGGTTAACATAGCTACTGCATCATATCTGGCTTAAGTACAATTCCAAGTGACCAATGTGTAGGTGTTTGTATACCTGGAGGTCCTCTTGGTCCACCGGGCAGTGGGGGCTCCTCTCCCTCGCTCTCTGAGTGTGTATGGTGATGTCTTTCAGTAACATCTAAAAATAGAAGTGTCAGATTTGAAGGTATTTGAATAGTTTTACAAAAGGTTTAATAACATAGTTTCTGCATGTTTTGTTTGACAGAATAGACTAGTAGACAAGAGGGTACCACCACAGGGGAGCCAAACGTATAAACGAAAGATTTACCTGGAGGTCCTCTTGATCCACTGGGCAGTGGGGGCTGCTCTCCCTCGCTCTCTGAGTTTGTCTGATGATGTCTTTCAGTAACATCTAAAAATAGAAATGTCAGATTTGAAGGTGTTTGAATAGTTTTCCAAAAGGTTTTATAACAGTTCCTGCATGATTTGTTTAATAGACAGAATAAACAAGGGGGTAGCAACACAATAGAGCCAAACGTGTGGATGAAAGATTTACCTGGAGGTCGTCTTGGGCCACTGGTATGCTGCCCACTCTCACTCTCCGAGCCCGTCTGCTGGGCTCTTTGGGAAACAACTGAAAAAGAATGTGTCTGACTTAAAGGTGCTGAAACCATTTTTTCATAAAGGTTTTTAAAATTCATCTAAACTATTTTTCGACATGACCTGTATATCAATGTAACACACTAGTAGACATTGTCAAAGAGGGTAACACTGTGGCCAAGTGCATGTTTGAGAGGGTTTGTATACCTGCAGGCTGACTCGGGACTCCACTCACTGGACACTCTCTCTGACCTATCTGCTCACCCTGCCTCTTCTTACTGACTGCTCCCTTATTGAAGAAGGAAGCTATGTCTGCTTCCCTTCTCTTCATACCTGTGCTGCTCTGACATAACACACCAATGCTAAATGCAGAACATAATAGTACCACCGTCATTATAGCTAGTACTGGCAAAGTTAACTAAACAAATACATTAATTAAATTAAAAGCCCAACTTATCAAACTATGACATATTTATTATGTTTGATTTAACTTATTTGGGGGAGTTATCTAACATTAAAACATGTACCGACAAAGATGCTAGTCAATTTCCCTATTATTAAAATTATTCAAAAAGTAATGTGACTTTAGTTGGATTTGACTAATGTGACGATACATCGTTTTTTGCCTCATGTATCTTACTTAACAGTTAGCATGGCTTCACCGATGCATTAAGAAGTTAGACAATGCTTATACTTTTTGCTATATTTTCCTATTAGTTAGCTTGCTAGCGTCGAAACGCTAATCTCCCCACAGATATTATAGCTTACCTGTAATTATCTGTTCGGTCGCATTTGGACGGCCCCGCCGGCACTCAGTGGTGACTGTGACTCTGGTCGCGCCTCGTGTGTGCACAGGATGTGCGTGCATCTAAAGTGTCCGGTAGTGCCGTCGCAGTGCAGGAAAGGTTCCGCACCCCGGAAAGTAGTGACAGCTGTGATGCGGTGGGTGCATCGGGTTGGGTTCAGGCCAGGGTGGCCAATAGGGTGGCCAGGATTCAGCGTGAGGTGGCCACGGCCACCCCCTGCCACCCCACGCCTCCGCCACTGCACGTAAGTGAATGAGGGAGTAGAGAGGACCCCGGCCCGAAACCCTTGGGAGAGGCCAGTGAGAAGGTGGTCCACGAACACAGAGTCAGGATGAGAACACAATTCTGCTGCTAGTGCATGAACATTTATTGGAGTGGAAGGATGGCTGCTCAGAATGTCTTTGAACCACGATGATTGACAGGTCGAGGAGGGTTCCGTTGGCTCGAAAAGCGCATTGGGCACACGGACCGAGGGTGTGCATCTCTGCACCTGCTGCAGATGTGGAGAAAGTAACAGTTGGGAAAGGAACATACGTTTTCATTGAAATTGTTACAGATGGGTATATTATTGACGCGCTGCACCTG
>JAJHUR010129273.1:0-10575 GCA_027495735.1 Lutjanus campechanus | reverse complement strand
TGAGTCACATATGTGTGAACACAGGATTGTGCAGCCTCGGTAAAGACATTCACGCTCTAAGTGTTTTCCATTGGACCCATTTTCATAGGTTAGTTTATGTGTAACACTGCATGGCAGCCAGAGGAACATACAGATGATACTTACCATATACCCCCTGGCCCTGTCCAGCATAGCCTCCTGGACTGAGGCCTGAAAAAATCAGAAAAACATAAACATGCAGGTCAGACTCTGTTCATCTAATAACTTTTAATAAATAAAACCGTGTGAAAAGCATCTACAGGAGCAGGGAGTCAGCTTCTATGAATAAGAGGCAATAGCTACACCCGGTGGATAAAAGACCACACTTCAGCAGAGGAAGTGTGTTTCCTTCATGGCCTCTTATTGTCTTCAGCTGTCGAACGTCGCAGGTTGAAGGGAAACTGCTTTCAGTGTGGATGTCAGATTAATGTTGATGGTAAATGTAGTCAGTCAAAGCAATAAAGTCCTCATTGTGGGCTATACTGACCAAAGAAAGCTGAGTTCTTCTGCTGCAAAATCTGTTGTTCTTCCTGCATCCAGTGACATCACTAAACTTGCAGAGCCTGCAGCTTGGCTGTTCACATTGGGCCTCATGCAAGAACGTTTTCGTATTCTAATCTTAAATTTCTCTTAATTTTTTAAATATGAAGGGCTCGTACAAACATGCTACGTCAGATTCAGCAAATGCCGTTAACTTCAGATAACTGAGTAAATGATCTGCCTGTGCATATCTGAGCGCACGTGCATGAGACTTATAGATTAGCATAACTAACGCCCCAATAATGCCATATGAGACTATGCTTCCTGTCCCATATGCCAGGAAGTGTTCATTCATGAAAATGGCATCAAAGAGTAAAAAGACAGTTGCATGGCTCCGCAAGCAGTTTTCTCTGTCAAAATAGAACGCACCGAGGAATTAATAGCTTCAGTTCACTGCATTTAACATCAGTGTTGACTGGACATCCACATGAAAAGTGCTGAATTTTCCATGTAAAGCATCTACGAGCATATTTGCCAACCTTGAGACCTTAGAAAAATTTGAGTTTCCTAGACTTTGTTTCCTGCATTCTGGTGACTTTTAAAGAATAAAATTAACAAAATGATAAGTGCACTTTTTTTCAGACGCCTGCAGATGACCTACAACTGACGCTTGTCAGCTGGAAAACTCAATGGGACCACAAAATATAACTTTACTTGGTCCAATTTCAATTTTGACAGACAGTGAATTTTACAAAAATCGTTTTCTAAGGCCATGTTAGTTAAGTTGCACTTAGATAAAAAGTGCCCCTTTCCTTTAGCTTTATTATTTTAATGTATTTTTATGTTCTTGTAAAGCACCTGGTGTCTGAATGGTGCTACATAAATAAACTTAACTTAGCTTGCCTTTCTTTCTTTATAATTAATGAAAAAAAGGTATGAAAATTTGTCATAAATCGGGAGAAATATGGGGGAAACCATGACAAATGGGGGAAAATCAGGAGGGTTGGCAAGTACGTCTGCAGGTTAGTGTCATCACCTGTTACGGGTTTCAGGATATAACTCCTCAAAATTGTTACCTTTCCTCTTTCCTGATTTTCTCTCTGCACCATCAGCTAATTCTGCACCGTAACCATGCCCTGAAACATAGTCCTAATTAGCATCATGCTAACAACTCTTTGCATAGACCGAGTTCCCCCTAACCTCCCGTCTTTTTCTCTTCAAATGCCACTCACCATTGCTGTAACCGTTCCCATAACCTGTTGAGACAAGAGGCTGCATGTTAGAACATTTAAAAGCTGTATTTACCTCTAAGTACTGAATTCAAAGCTAATCTTTTCAAGTCGGTGCTGTATTTGACATTTCTGACAATAACCGGCACCAAAAGGAAATAAAATGTTCAAGAGAGTCCTCGGCATGCATGTGAAATACCTTCAGCCAAAGCCTTAGAACTCAACACAAAGGATGGGCCTGTCTTAACTGAGGATCGTCTCTCCTGTCACTGACGGCTTTGATGCAAATTCCCTCTGACACCAAACATAATGAAGAATGATCCTCGGCCAGTGGAGGCAGACAAATCACATTTCAAGGTTTCAAGACACTGGAAACCACAATAGCCTTGTCATTAAGTAATTTGGGATCTTATGTGCAAAGCAATAAGTATCTAAGAAGTATTAGAAATTAGTTTTAAAGACCCCCTCCAGTGAAAATCACATTTTTAACCATGTTAACATGTCTTCAAGAAATGGTCTAAACAGCAAAATGAGCTGGGTGTTTTTTTTTAATCGCTTGCATGCGTGTGTGACCAGCGGACCTGGAGCTTGTCCGCAGCAAATCTCACATACTACTGGACTGATCGGCGTAGTTTTTTTTGTGCACATCCGTGAAAGTTTGCTGAAGGACCTCTGAAATTCACAGTTTTTGAAAAACCTTGAAAAACGTTTTTGATGCCTCCACAGCGGCAACAGCCAAATCATGTTTCTGGATCATCCGATTTTTTTTTGCAAACACAATATCTCAAGAATGCGAGTGACCACTTGGACTCAAGAAAGAACTGATAAGATTTTGGTGGTCAAAGGTCCCTGTAACCTCACGTCCACCGCACGTTGAACATGATACCTCAGGAACGCTCTTCAAATTTGGTACAAATGTCCAATTTGACTCAGGGACTCGTCGATCGTTTAAGAAAAGAAACTCAAGTCTGATGTCATATGCATTCCTGTTTCAAGACTAGTTTTTAAATTTAAATTGTCTTGTATGTTGCCTTTTATTCAAGTGCACAATTTGATTGCTAGAATCTGAATTTTTCTGTGCATGTACTGGAGAATCTCCACTTACCATAACCGTTGGCTGCTCCAGCACCCATGTATCCTGTTGCTGGTTCCCCATAGCCTGCGACAACACACATTCAAAACATATAGCATGGGATACAGCTGCTTTTGTTTACCAAAAGGTGTCAATATTTAACTTGGGACAGATATGAAACGTGGAAAGCTACTGCAAAAACAAATCTTTGGATGCTCTGACTTCCGTGTATAAAAGAAGAGGAAAAGACATCCACAGAGGACAATTTCAGGATGACTGCAATGGTTTGTGAGTAATCCTTTGTTGTTGTTGTCTTCTACTTTTTAAAAGCACTATCAATTATTCACCAGAAAGGAAAGGCAGATACTGAAGCGGCCTCTGCTGTGACCTTTAAAGAAAGATGAAGAAGAACTCTTTTTTTTTTCGAGAAAGATTCACAAGCAAATGGTTGGTTTACAAGGCAAAGTAGGAGTAACAGCTGAGTTTCTGCTGAGTGACACATGACCTGCTGTGTGTCCTCGGCTCCGCTCGCGATCTGAATATTAAAATTCAGGTGTAGAAAAATCCTGATCCTCTAAACTCAGTGTTATCAGACAAGCTTCTACATCTGCAGAGACAATTCACCCCAAAATCAAGAATGCATATTTTTCCTCTTATCTGCAGTGCTATTTATCCTTCTAGATTGTTTTAGTGTTAACACCAGTGTCTCTTGACCCGGTAACTCAAGATAATCCACAGTGGAAATTTTCTCTTTCTACCAAAACTACACCTGCCAACTGTAACACCATGCAGCAGGAAGTGTGCATCTATTCATGGACGAGAGGCTTGTGACGATGCAGGATGTAAATAGATGACGTCCTCCTCTGCTGAGCTGTCGATGAAAACTCACACCAAAACAATCTGGATGGATGAGTAGCACTACAGGTAGGAGGAAAAATAAGCATTCTTAGTTTGGGGATGAACTTACCTCCAAGTTTTCCAGCTGCACCACCCAGGTGTCCTCCCTGTCCTCCCTGTCCTCCCTGTCCCAAACCTGTAGGCAGTAGATGGGAAGGTTTAACCCACAGGTGGTGTAAATCTACACCGACGTCTCAGTCTGGAAGCAGGAAAGTTCTTGTGTTATGTGTCAGTGCACAACATTACCTGCTCCGTAGCCCAGAGCGCCCTGGCTTGCTCCCATGTAGCCTCCCGCTCCAAAAGCTGTGGAGGAAGATAACACAAACTCAGCGAATTTTAAAAAATAAAAATAAAAGTGTCAACATTTACAGAGAAAAGACACGAGTGACGATCACACGGCACTGCTGCACGTCACATCATATTTTAAACACATGTTTAAAAGTTGTTTCCATACACAGAGGATACTGAGGCTGCTGCTAACAGACTGTTTGACATGTGCAGCTGACAGTGGAACAAAACACACACACATACACACACACACACACACACATGACAGACTTCAACATCTTTGCAGGGTTGGATGGTTTTATGCACCTTCTCCACTGGACACTCCTGCACTGAATCCTTAAAACCACAACATCAGATGCTGAATTTAGCCTCTTTTTAAACCTTCTCTTAACAACTTTGTAGGTTATACAGTTTATTGTCTTTTCTGTCTCTTATATTGCCCTCTAGATAGTTAGCAACTAAGGACCCAAAAGCACCTGGACTGCAAATTACTCAGTAATAATAATCTTTCTTTTTTCCCAGCATGCATGGAAGATCTCTATAATTTCAGTCAAATAATGTTAGATACACACAAGACATGCAGGTGACTGTTTACTACTGGATAACTCTCCATTCAGAGTTACATCCTCTCTGCATCGTAGCCTATACGCCAGAAAACTGATCCTCACTCTCATAAGGACTCTTGTCAGAGGCTTCAATCTCACAGTGATTAAGGCTTGATGATTGCTTTGATTCTCCATCCAGGCAAAGGTGAAATTATACAAGGACACCGCACACGCTCAGCACGCCGAGCAATACATATACAGTCTAATGGATTTACTATTTATAGAACCACTGGTCCCTGCAGCTGCTGGCACATGACCTAGAGACCACAATCAAACTATCATAAAGCAGCATAAGCACTGTAGATACTTATTAGCATATCCTGAAGACCACCACAGTAATTACTGACTGGTTCAGGCAGAGTAATCAGTTATAAGCTCTTTAAAATACAGACAAAGGTTCTCCAGACATCGTTGCTTCAAGCTGTATACTGCAGGTGTGCCATGATTGCCATGTGTTCACAAATATGCACCAGCACAGTGGGGAACCTGGGATAGGAACCATGTGAGGTTTGTTCAGAAACAAATTATTAACATTGTTTTATGAGTACAGGCTTAATGAGACATTTTTTTAATAAAGAAAAGCTCAATAATCTTATGTTGGGAGAGCAGTGAGCTGATGAGATGGACGGTATGTCAGTCTTAGAGACGCTACTCTCCAAATACAACAAACACCTGAAGAAGAAATGTTGCGGCTAAATTCCACCAGGCGCGGCTGTGTCGCGTTATGGCTGCGCCACGTCAGCTGGAGCTGATCGCAGCCATTCTGCACAGTGCTTGTGATTCCACCAGCAGCGCCTCAGCGCGTCCCAGCAGCAAATACGCCCCGAGTCTATTTTTGATGGATGCCGGGTGAATTAGCACCGAGCAGATTGAACGGGCAGGAAGTCAGGCACAGAAAAGGCAGGGAGAACCCAGTTAATTTTCAAAATAAACCACCTCGTGCAGACTCGAAGACAGACAGAAAATAAACCACGTAGCCTGCTTATCCATGGTAGAAGCATCTAACGCTCCGCTGCTGAAATGTTTCTGAAACGCTGCTGGTGGGACATGCAGCCGTGCAGAGGACGAATCAGAACCGTGGCGCAAGCGTGCCGTGCTTGGTGGAATCAACCGGTTACTTCATCAGTCAGGAAAAAAACTGAAACAGAATTGGGGAAATATGAAAGCAAATGAAAACTGAATGTATTTAACTGATTGTGATGGTATAGAAAGACAAAGCTTTGCTCTTACTTGGTGTCTGGATATTCCTCCCAGTCTGTCCTGGGATACTGAGGGGTTTAGACTTTGGGATGTCACGTTCAGCGTGGGGGAGGTGTTTTGGTTCCTGACCATTAGCGGGAAAGCCTTTACCTTGCTTCCCTTCCACCGGGGCGATGCCTAAACTTTGGGTTTCTCTTGCACCTGGAATCACTGGTTCATAGCTGCCCCCTCCTTGAAGAGTTAGAGAGTCAGGACTTAGGTTTCTAGGCCCATTGGTGTCTTTAGACACAAACCCAAGATCTCTGACACCCTGCCCGTCTGCTACAGTAGGTAAATAGCCTCTGTTTGCCTGACCGTGTGGATGAGAGAATATATTGCGTCTGGCATCTTGATTTGGTGAAAGAGGTAGTCGATCGGGTCTCTCTCCTTGTGCTTGTGGAGTTGCATGTCCAAGATGTTTGCTGTCTTTACCAACATGAGGCTGGGGCACTGAACTGTGACTCCACTGTGTTTCCGAACCCAAAAGCTTATGCCGATTGATTCCCAATACATCTGACAAACCACCGTTGGGTCCACAAGGTGGTCTGATATGCTGATTTTGTTGACGTGATGCATCATAGTCTCCTGTCCTCTGTGCATGAGAGGAAGCAGGGCCCATACTTTTGACGAAGTCTTCAAGAGGCAGTCGTTGTGTTACACCTCTGGCAGCCAGTATGGTGTCAATGTTTGTTGTGCCCCATCTGTCTGAGACCACAGGCTCATAACTTCTTCCTGCTAATGCTTTACTCTGTTCATCAATGGGTGCCAAAGGTTTGAGATTTGATGACTTAATCGCTGGATCAATGCTTTTGGCCCCTCCTCCAAGTGGCGGTACAGTAGGTCCGAGGCCAGGTTTTAAGTGTGATTCAGGAGCAGTGGCACCAAGTGTATTGTGTCTCCCCAGATTGTCCATTTCAAGTCGGCCCAAATCTGCTGTAGGCACACCTGGCAGAGAAATATGATCATGCATTCACGACTTCTTGGCAGCAGTGCCGAGATCAAAAAGTGGCCGATGCTACGCCACTACTGCTTCAGCGGCATATATATGTCGACTGTCACCCTAATGTACCCAAAGCTAATATTGGAGGTTGTCATAGCTGACAGAGCTATAAGATTAGTCTAACCACCGTAGCCACCGAACATGAGTGGCGTGTGCCACTCCATGCACCAGCATACGCCACTGAAGCAGCAGTGGCGTGCCATCAGCCACTTGTCGATCTCAGCGTCACTCCTTCTTGGTGGCTCAGAGACAACAGTGCTTCTCTGAGGGTCAACAGCACACTGAAGTGGCCAGTGGCAACAGATTTACTGATCTGTCTTTCAAACTAATGTGTGTATCAAAGCATTCAATGCAATACAACACATCATCCATGAAGTAATCAGTACTCAAATGGAGGTAATTCAAGACCAAAAAGAGACAAGACTAAATCCATTATGGCCTGACATTGGTCCTGTTTCAGAGGACGAAATCGTCACCATAATTAGGAAGCAGGACAACACACAACTGTGGTAGGAAAGACATACTTCTCACTGAGTCAGAGCAATGACATCAACACATACATGACAACCAATTGTTGCCATCCAAAATTGTTGAAATGCCATAAAACACAGAACACAAAGACGAGACACCACTTGACTCAGACATCATCAGTGTGCGACGAAGACAACTGACGAACAAGGCTTAGAAAAACACTGATGGGACATAAAAGCAGAGTCCTGCAGCACAGAGCAAGTTTTAAAAGTGAAAAAAAGTTTTAAAACTTAACCCATAATTTGTTTTTGTGTCCAAATTAAACAAACAAGTGAGACAAAAAAATTATTTAGCTTAGTGGAGCAAAATACAGCTTCCACAATCATCAGACTGTCACCTTTGTGTGATTATAATTGAGTTATTAGTGTGAATTTAGTTTGTATAAACTTGTTTTCCAGTAGCCTCTTCAGCTCGTGTAAACCACAACATTAAATACTACACACACACAAACTCTCATTAACTTTGATCCACTCTCAAAACTGAAAGTGTGGTAATAAGAGCTGGGCAGCTCATGCAACATGCAAACACACAGACAAAAACACTGATAGACAAACATCAGCATGAGAGTCTCCCCTGTGCACACGAAATGAAAAAAAGAGGAGCCGGTGACAATATTGCAGAAGACATCTGTGACTTCATGCAAACACAGGCTGGCATGAACTCGACATCAGCGAGGCTGCAGACGAATACGACACAGAACAGACACAGACGCAGACTAACAAACACACAGGCCACGAAGGTTGCTGCGGTGAAGGTTTTTACCAGTTTGTTTGTCCTTAAACGTCATTCCAGGGGGATTCCAAGGTTTATATCCTAATGACAGCAGACAGGGGAACTGTCACTGATGGAGACACACAGGCTGAGACTGTGACCACCACTGTCACACTCACAGTTCACCCCAAACTCCAAAATACTAATTTGTCCTCTTACCTGTAGTGCTGTTTATCCATCTAGATTGTTTTGTTTTGAGCTGCAGAGTTTTGGAGATATCAGCCGAAGAGATGTCTGCCATCTCTCCAATATAATGGGACTGAATGTCATTCAGCTTGTGTTGGTCAAAGCAACAAAAAAAGTACGTCTGTACTATTGCATGCAGGATGTAAACATTAAAGCTGAAATGAAAATTAAGAAATGAAAAATGACTTATTGTGCACCAAGAAGCCATTTTTCATTTCATCTCAGCTTTAATACTTATATCCTGCATGCAATAGTATGCAACTAGATGCATGCTTCCTTCTGCATGGTGATTCGTTTGGCAGGTGTGGTTCGGCAGAGAGAAAATAGTTTCTACATCAAACTGTTCATAACAAAGTCTGCGGACTAACTTGAGTAACCAGGTCATGATTTATAGAAAGAGACGTTGCTGTTGAGTTTTTCACAAGCTGAGTTACATTTAGTTCCGTTATGTTGGAGAGAAGGCAGATATCTCTACGACCGATACCTCCAAAGCTCACAGCTAAACCATACAGATGGATAAATAGATGTAAAAGTTAGAGGAAAAATATGTTTTTTTGATTCTGTGGTGAACTTTTACTTAAAGCTTGTTTACAAAGATGAGCATGTCTTTAACAGTGGGAGCAATGATAAAATAAAAGACCCTCAAGTTCAGTGTAACAAGACAAATGGTTATATTAAAGGTTTTGTGAGACTAACCAGCAACCTTCAATATCTCTTTTGTTCAATCCATTAAAACTGATTTTATCCAGGACTGACAACATAAGTGTGTGTGTTTGTGGCGAGAGCGACGGGACATGAGAAAACACCCTCCAGCATACAAATCTGAGCTACATGGAAGAAGTAATGGAGTCTGAGGTAAGAATCAATTCATCACTTACGTAGTTGGCCTCCATTACAGTGAAGGCAACGCCCGTTTCCTGTCAAGGAAACAAAAAAGCCAAGTTCAGAAGATGTGAAGCCGATCAGAAAATCTGACAAGCACTCTGATCACATCACAAGTGTCCTGGATTTTTCTCCGTTTTACAGGGACACACGATGTGTTTGCTGAGATGCAACCTGCTGCATTTATCACGTTGTTCACAGACGACGACAGCCACTGAGCTGAGACTTATCAAACAAACAAACAGAGTGTTTTTAATCTGGACAAATAACACGAGGAAATCAAGGAAAAAACCTGGGTGAGTGTCATGGCCAGCAGCATAAACTGGAAAGTCACAAAAACCAGGGGTGGAAGTAACCAGTTACAAATACTCAAATTACTGTAATTCATTCTTAAGTATGCATTACAAGATGTAATCTACTTAGTTACTTTTAAAATCATAGTTGAGTACTGAGTACAAGTTTAATTAATATCCAAACCTTTGATCTGCTTTTTAGTCGCCAATCAGGTGATCTGATCACAAATGGGCCAATGAAAACGAGTGCATGTGGATGAAAAACAAAACAAAACGCTGTGGCAGCACACATTTTCATTAATCATTTATTTACACCTCATTTGACATTGTTTTGAAGCTGCTCTCCATTTAAAATACAAGTCAAGTCTATTTTTGATGGATGTCGCATCAATTAGCACAGAGCAGTTCGAACGGGCAGGAAGTCAGACACAGAAAAGGCAGAGAGAATCCAATTAATTTTCAAAATAAAAGACCCCGATTTTTTATTCAACAAATGGCTCTGCCAGACAAAACTATGTCAAATGAGGTGTAATTACTGCCATTTCTAGATTATCAGTTAAGTTCCTAACAACAATTTATTGATTATGATTATTATTAACATCCATAACTGTAACCCAGTTACTGTGAACCAGAACCAGAACTGTGACCACAACAGATTTAAATCATTTTAATGGCTCACAGTAACCTGATAAACAAATGAAATGTGTGTGTGTGACTAATCTGTTTTCGCATCCAAATTAAACAAACAAGTGAGCCAAATTCTTCAAAAGATATTATTTAGCTTAGTGGAGCAAAATACAGCTTCCACAATTATCAGACTATCACCTTCATGTGATTATAATTGAGTTATTAGTGTGTATTTAGTTTGTATAAACCTGTTTTCCAGTAGCCTCTTCAGCTCGTGTAAACCACAACATTAAATACTACACACACACAAACTCTCATTAACTTTGATCCACTCTCAAAACTGAAAGTGTGGTAATAAGAGCTGGGCAGCTCATGCAACATGCAAACACGCAGACAAAAACACTGATAGACAAACATCAGCATGAGAGTCTCCCCTGTGCACACGAAATGAAAAAAA
>JAJHUR010129272.1:6085-23535 GCA_027495735.1 Lutjanus campechanus | reverse complement strand
ATGAACCAAACTGTGACATTTCACAACATTAACCAGGAGTTCAAAAGGATTTCTGTCAGCGACCTCGTTCAAGATTATCTAAAGAAGAAAAGTAAATTATCTCAACTAAAGATTATAGGTTAGCAAAACTTTTCAAAGAGTGAAAACTCTATTGCAGTGTGTTGCCTTGAAACTTTAAGATCAGAATCAGAATCAGAATCAGAAACAGTTTTATTGCCAAGTAGGTTTTCGCCTACCAGGAATTTGTTATGGCACGTTGGTGCTTACAAACATAATACCAAAAAATATTTACATAAAACAATAAAACAATAAAACAAGATGTCTCAGCTGTTTTTTTACAGTGTGTATGAAACACAGAGGAGCGGCGTCTCGTGACCCCTCAGATTTATTTTGTGACCCTTTAGACGGGTCCAACCCCTATGTTTGGAACCACTGGACTAAAATACAGTATAAGGTGGTTAAAACGAGCTCAGTGACCCCTGCAGTGCACCGACTCTTCATCATTAATGATCAGACGTCAGTGAGACAGTCTTCCTCAGTGTGTTCCTGATAAACGGACGCAGACAGACGGACGGCGAGGACGTGTGAAGCGTCTGTTTTATGACGACAGTAAATGTGTTTTAGTAGAAACATAAAAAGAAGTAAAATAGAATCCAAGTGAAGACAGAGGAGGAGCTGAGAGAGATTCAAGACACACACATACACACACACACAACACACACACACACACACACACACACACAGAGTGTCTTCAAACTGTCTGACAGATGTTTGGCTTCACTGTGTGTGTGTGTGTGTGTGTGTGTGTGTGTGTGTGTGTGTGTGTGTGTGTGTGTGTGTGTGCATTTTGTGGATCTTTTGTCATGAAACCAAAGTTTTGGTTTTGATTTTGACACGAAGTCGTGATTTTTGGGAATTTGTAAACTCTGATCTTTTTGTGAGAAACAAAATGAAAACAGTCACATGTCAGTTTTTATTTTCTTCACATTCTGATTTTTGTAAAATATGAGATTAATATGAACAGTTTGTACAAAGACAACATCTGAATCCAAAGCATTAAGTGAAAAATAATATTAGAACATTTGAACATTTGTCTTCACTGTGCGTGTTGTTTGTTCGTGTCAGTGCTCTTCATGATTCTCTGATCTCGCTGTGGTCATGTGATTCAGTGACTATATTTGCACACTGTAAAAAAATAGTTCAGACAACTTGCTATTTAAATGTCTGTTTATTTGTTTAGTATTGTTATTATTGAGAATTTATTTATTTAATAAAATAAGGTAGAATAAGAAAGAAAAGTTTGTCTGAAGCTGCAACCATTAAATTCTCCCTGAAGATGTTTTCTGATGTGGTTTCCACGGTGAGCTGATGAGCTCAGAGCCGTCAGAATATAAAGCAAAAGGCCACAGTCGTAGGCTTTGATGTGTATTGTAGTTGATGAAATATTAAAACTTTTTACATATTTTTACAGTTAAAGAACATGAGAGTCACTTTACGTTACGCACTGCGATAAGTTTTTGAGTTTTGAGCCAAACTCGAACTCTTATGTTTTGGAATAAACTTTACAGTTTTTAACGATTTTTTGCTTCAGCACCATTTTGAAAACATCAAAGTGATGTTGACTCATATGAATGTCGGAGTAAAATTTGTCTTGTGGCCTTTGACACACTTTGATAACCTCTGTGTGTCACAGCTGAGACTGCAGAGCTCTTATTCTCAGTCAAATGTTGGCATTTATTGTCAAAATCCAGTCCAGTGTGGTTTCCTCATGGACGCACACGGCTGGTTATTATGATGTGGAGCTCTGGTGAGCGGTGAAGTTGAGCTTAAGTTACCAAAGTCAGTTCCAGCAGCTAAATATAGTCACACTCAGCATAAAAATATTAAAAACTGGATGGAGTTCAGTGAGTCCAAAGAGACAGAGAGGAATAACTTCTTCTAATTCATTTCAGATCCAATTCATGATTCAGTTTTGATTTTTCCAAATCATTCAAAGTTTTCAGTTAAATTGTTTGAAAAATAAAGTTTGATCAGGCCTGTTAGTTCAGATTACATCATCATATAAATCAAAGTTATTCAAAGAAAACATTAGAATATAGAGTCTTAAAAATATTGAAACCTGTTTGCATTAAATGTCTTTCATTTTTTGTTTTTCATTCTTCTCTGCACACATTTACGTAACCTTTCTGTTTACATCAGCCCATCGTGTTTGTCTGTTTGAGGTGCTGCTGCTCTGGTTTGTTCAGGGAACCGAATAGTCAAAAAACTACTTTTATGACAAGATAACAGTCTTTGGCACGTTGTTCCGCTTACTTTAATCACGACAGACATTATATATATATCTTTTGGATTTTCAATTTCCTCTTTAATTTTTGCCTATTATTCAGGTATTTTTTATTATTAAAAGTATTTATGAAATCGAGCTACAGGTGATATGAAAGACGCTGCCTCTTTTGAAGAAGCTTAAATTTTCATTTTTGTTCTACCTGGTCAGATCCTCCACTGAGAAAGATTTTAGGAAAGCAGTTGGTGAATGTGTAGAACGTGGAGGTGTTTGATGGTGCTGACTGTAAAATAAAGATGGACGCCGCCTCTTCACTTCCTCCCACTGCACAGAGGGCTGCCTGTGTGTGCAGGATTGGTATCGAGGTCCCTCCCACACATCCGACTCAGTTGTGAGCAGAGCTCAGTTGTCAATCATGATGTGAAATTCTATAAATAACTAATTAAAAAAATGAACAAACATCAGTGTGATTAGAGCTACCTACAATAACAGAAAGCATCTTTTAGTTTGGCCCACGTCCCATCTGCCAACATGGAGAGGACAGGGTTTATGAACTATACTGCAACCAGCCACCAGGGGGCCATTCAGTTATCGTCATGTTGTCCAATTTTATATATGCCAATGGTGCAGACATGCCAAGTCAGGCGAGGATGCAGTGGACCACTACAAGCTCCAGCTGATGGGTGACGAACACGTTGGGTCATGCACAGTTTTGACTCTTTGGTTTTCAACATGGCAGCTGTTTCACAAACTTTCTCATATTACAGCTAAACAATAAACCGAATATATTTCTGAAAACATTTTTGGCGACATATACACAATGTAGTAACAGAGTGCTGATTCATAATTGATCAGCACTGTGCGACAGACTCATTTGCATCAAGTTGAGTTTTAGTCGTCATAATGTGAATTCAGATGTGGCAGTCTGACATCTCGCTGTGCAGAATCCATAATGCATCACACTGTGGATCTCTGCAGAATGAATGAACCAACATGTCACCGTCATGGATTCTTGTGTGATCCTGTGAATCCAGCTGCCTTGTGAAGTAAATCAACACGTACAGACCAAAACATCTTTGGGTGCAACAAAACATTTGATGTAGTGGTGCTGCATCTTGTTTCAGCCACTTGCTTGTGACATATTACAATAAAATCTCTCTGAAAACTTTTTTTGGTGGGAAATACACAATGTAGTGATCGGTGCCGCCTAGTGTGACAGTTGACGGACCTGCTGACTGGACAACAGGACAGACCTACGACCAATAAGAGCAGCAAAACATGTGACTTTTCAAATCTGGACTGGTATCATCATACTAAACATGCAGTTGTGATTGTCCTGACCAGATCCAAGGCTGGTGGAAATCTCTCTGAATGGACGGGGGTTCAGACGAATCTGCCAGAAGAAATAAAAACATGAGCTCTGCAGATTCGTCTGGTTTCCAGGCTACAACAACATATTAATGCAGCAAAATAATACGCTCATTAGTGAGTGATGAAGAAGAGATGTTCTGCAGTGAAGAAGACTGAAACAGTTGTGCTGGCAGCTGCAAAATAAAGTCCAGTTGAGTCAGAAAGACGAAAACATGTGTTTGTGTTAGTGACCGCGCACCCCATCAAAGCTCTCTTTAAAAGTCTTCATGTCTTCTGAATGTTGCTGTCGTACGGACTTTAAACTCGTCTGCTGAGCTGTTTCTTTTTTCAGGACAGATGTGGAGCAGTTGTGTCTGTTTCTCTCTGTCTTCAGCCTCTTTGTCTCATTCTGTGTTTGTCTTTTATTCTCTGCAGAGAGAATCACTGCTAATCTCACTCTCCATCTTCTCTCCATCAATCTGACACACACGTTTGGCCTGACTGGACTGCTGCCCAGCTGTGTGTGTGTGTTTTACATCTCTCTGTATGTTAATACACTTAAATCATTGTGTGCATACACATTAAAGGCCTTCATCCATACATGCCCGTGCGTGTGTGTGTTTAAATGCCTTCAGTGGGTCAGTTTCCAGCGTTGGTCCTTCAGTCGACCCCTCCTTCACCTCGCTCCGCTCGCTGCTCTCTGCCTGTCGCCTCCTTAAAGCTCCATTAAACTCCAATAAAAATAAGTAGGTCAAATACTTTCAGACCACCAAACTGAACCTCAGTGAGTCAGTCCGTCTCCAGCGCTCTGCACTGCATCGCTGCTGCTTCTGCTGGATCCTGTCAGGCCTCACACATCCAAACTCTGACTGATTCTGTGTGTTAGGTACGTTTCAGGACAGTCATAGGCAGGAGTTTTTGGTAACACTTTATTTGAAGGAGTGACACAACACCTGGCGTTAACATGGAGTCTTTAAATATTCATGATTGTTGTCATTTGGTCAGTTATGTCATTTTTAATGCCAAGTTGACATTGTTTGAGATGTCTTTGTAATGAGAACTTGACTTCTTAAACTAGTTTTTAACCACTTATTAAAGTCTAAAGTTAAGACTGATGCCTCTATAACCTACATGAACAAGAGCATCACAGAGGAGATGTTGTTTATATATAGTGATATTTAAAGCCTGCCACCGTATCAGCATGCAGACCACAAGAGCTTATGTTTACATTTTCTCAGAGAAAGTTACACTGAGTTTCATGAGTTTCATTAATATGGAGCACTTTGGGACAAAATGTAGGAGTTATTTAATAGTCAGTGTTTGATTATAAACATAAAATTTAATTTTGCATTAAAGAGAAGTTATAATGAATTTTGGTTCTTAGAATGACTGAAAAATTGGAATCGTCCAAAATGTGAATGGGCAGGTCAGACCCTCAGTGATCTGTGAATCTGTAAAGAAAACCATGTCCTGTCGTGCCTGTTGTCACACTGTCCACTGGGAGGTCGTGTTGTCATGATTCATTTCAAGTTGTCTTAACAAAGACGTCTCAAACTATGTCAACTTTGCATTAAAATGACATAATGGACTAAATTACAGTAATGACATCATAAGCATTCATAAAGGCTCCTTCATGTTTATGACAGGTGTCATGTCAGTCTTATGCTCACCCCATCAAATTAAGCATTAACAACGACAATGACTGTCATATCACCGCTCATTATCAGGTCAATCACCAAATAAGAACAGACATTTTAACCACAAACAGTAAAATCAATACAAAGACAAATAATCAGGGTAAAAGTCCAAACATGCAGCTACAGGCAGGTCATGTACACGTGTTACTTTAAAACACACTGAGACAGTAATGTGATCAGCAGAGGAGAAGACACTCGGTCTCTGCTCTACATTTTTCCGCTGTGATCCGCTGGGTCAGATTTGGAGGGAAATCTGCTGGGTTGCAGGTTTGTGAACTCCAGAGTTCCACTGGGAACTCGAGTTGAGAGTCTTTGTTTGGTTTGTTCTCCTGCGTCAGAGGAGAAATAACAAAATGTCTCCAGGAATGCAGCTTCTCTGCCATCTGAAGTCGCCAACGGCAGAATTAAAGTGCTTTAAGGAGATCTTCTACTTTCACAGATATCATAACACTTTGTATCAGTGTAATGCATCATGAAATAGGCAGCCATTAAAATGACATTAACAGACGTGGACGTACTCTCAGTAGGTAGATCCAGAGGGAGGATTGAGACAGATGCTGAGCTAATTTATGCTGCTAAGCTCCACTTGGATGCGAGTGCTGTTTGTAATGCTGTAGAGCCGGGGGGGCTGTGGAGGCTGGGCGGGGGTGACGTCTTCGAGCCAAGTTTTAACAGTACAGGGAAATGTTCCAGTAATGGTCAGACTCAACACGCATGAAAGTGAAAGTTTATCTCAGAGTGCAGGTTATTGAGTTTATTATAGATACTAAATGGAGAAAGTGTTCACCGCCATCTTAGGCCGAGATTATTGGTTTATAAGCCGATTCTTCAACCCTCTTCCTTCCTTCTGCATTGCAGAAATCTGCATCCTGCCAACAGAATTGGACAGAACCACCAAAACAAAATGGAGGAAAGCCTTGAACAAGTATCGTCCCAGAAATCCCAGAAATTAAACGGCATAAGGACATGTCACATAGAAAAAACAACCCAGATGTTTTGTTTACAACATGACCGCCATTGTCCATTTCTGGTTATCAGGGTTATGGTTACGAGTTTGAAAGTGCAGCATGCAACCACTTCACTGAGATCAGAAGCTTGTCTGATATGAAAAACTCAGATTTAAATGCCTCCATGAAGCATTTGAATCGGATTAAAATTGCTTAAACCATTTCTGGAGGAGCTTTGAGGCTCATTCTAACCAGATGTTGAAAAAAGTGTAAATGCATCCATCTTTCTGGGACACGTGTGATCACACAGAGATGTTTAAGTGATCCCTGATGATCAGTGTAACCACTCTGTTCTGGTGACACCATGAAGCCCTGAATATAACATAATCCCATACGGACGCGTACATGGACATTATAGACGTGTTAGGCACTCTTTGAAATAAAGGTTCTACCCAGAACAGTTTGCTTCAGAAGAACCCTTTTTCTGAAGAAAGGGCCTGTCAAGGATTGTTGAGGGTGCTGTTGGGTGTTAAAAGATGTTTCTTCTATTTAAACATAGAATACAATGTGGTTCTTCATAGAACCCTTGGAAGACAAGAGGGTTATTGGTGAACCGCTGATGAAATACTGCATATATTTAGATCCACTGGGTCCAAGGGTTTGGTGTAGAACCCACCCCTGAGTAGGTTCTTGTTAGCACTCTTAGAAGATGGAAAGATTGTGGATAGAATCCCAAAAGAGGGTTGTAGATGGAACCATTACAGCATAGAGGGGTTCTCTGTCAAAGCTCTCATTGGACCCTTTTCCATCAAATTAGATCTGGTTCTTGAACTGCTCCATTAAAGATTCTTGGAACCGTGGTTCTATCTAGTGAACCAGTCTGCATTTCCAGAATGTGTCCACTTTGGTTCCTAAGGAGAACCTGTGACTTTTTGATTCCAGCTGGGAACCAACTTTTGAGGCTCCCGACCAGTTTCCTTTTAGTGTAAATGCTCAGAATGATTCTAAATGATGTGTGGGAACCGTGACAGAGCCAGGTCTATGTTGGTGGAAAAGGCTTGATCAGGTTCTGGGTGGAACCTTTTCCGGAGGGTTCTAGGTATATATCTCCTATGAGGACAAGCCGAAGAACACTCTATGGTTCTACTTAGCACCTTTATGTCTAAGAGTGTAGTTGTGTTTTTAACTATTTTCTGGTGTCTGCTCGGAGGACTCACACGTCCACACGTGCACAGACAGCATTGTGTAGTTTGTTGTGGCGTAGTGACCTCATGGACAAACCACATCACAACAGTCTGTAGGTACATGGATGTCTGCACAGAACCTGCATAGAACCGTATTCTTCATACAGACCGTAGAACGTTCTCATGGACTCTCAAAGTTTATTTGTGGCTTGAGTGAGAGAAGACAAACAAAACTTCAGTCCTGCTCTTAGTGTGTTTGTTAGTTTGAGTCATTTAGCTAAACTGTTATTGTGACTTAACTGCTAAAGTGCAGAAATGATTCTTCTCTTGGTGTCAGAAGTTTCTTAAATAATACCTGAATTTTATCCAGATACAAGATACTTAAAAATAAAAAGTGTAAATGGGAGGGTGCCTCTGCAGCTCAATTGGTAGAGCGTCCGCCCCACGTATGGAGGCTGTTAGTCCTCTGCAGCTGCTGGTTCGACTCCTGCATGTGGCCCTTTGCTGCATGTCATCCCCCGTTTTCATCCCCTTTCCTGTCTGCTCTTCAGCTGTCCTATCAATAAAGGCAAAAATACAACAAGTGTAAATGGGGCCTGTTTTTCTTTATTTCTAGAAAGTTGTTGAAACAGTTTATTCGTGCTGGAAACTGGTTGAAATAATTCTACTGCAATGTAACATATTCTATTTCTTTTAAGAACAAAACAGTTTTGATTTAACGATGGGCAAAAAAAATGACAAGACAAGCCAGAGATATTGTACTCTTCATGTTCCTTTAATTTGTAGCAGTGCGCCAATACAGACCTTGGCTCTGTGACTTCAGTTGAGTTCTCCAATTCTTCCTCCAAACAGATGTCTCACTGCTGCACTTTGGCTCAAGAAAGTTGATGAGCAGCAGAGAAGATGATCGAACATTAAACTGGACATGATTTACAGTTAACAGTCCTTCTTGTCTTTATTCTTCTGATGATTTTATCTCTTTGTAGTTCAGTTTTTGAAGGGCCAGTCCAGACAGAGGTTGCATGTTAGCCTGTCCCTAACAGCTAATTATTATGTTTGCAAGTGGATCGAGGGTCATAAAGACCAAGCAAGGTTGAGGAAGGCCCAAAATAAAAACTAGAACACTAAAAAATACTGGCAGATCAAAGCACAATCCAGTCCAACGCAACTAGTTCTCAGGTTAACACCTCTCTCTTGTAATCTGTTCAATAAAGGGTCTTCAGATCCTAAGAAACTTGGAGCTGTCTTTGAAAAGAGAAACCATGTAATATAGCCATTTTTAAAGCAAAGAGGGGAAGCTGATATGCATCCTCTCAGGATAACCCTTTTTGGTTTGACCATACCAAACATAAGGACTTATAATGATGAGGGAAGAGTCAAAGAATAATTGGAGCAACCCTATCAGTACACAGCAAGACCGTTAGGGATTTCTTTTCTGCTGTCTATTAAAACCACTGACAGGTGAAGCCAATAACACTGATCCTCTCCCTACAGTGCCTCCTGTCAGTGGGTTAAATCAGGAAGCAAGTAAACAGTCAGTTCTTGTGTTGGAGGCAGCAGCATGAGGATCTGAGCACCTTTGAATAGGACTAGGCCTCCAAATGATCCAGATCTCAGTCTGATCAAGCTTCTGTGGGATGTGCTGGAACAACAAGTCTGACCCATGAAGGCCCAAACACACAATTTACAGGACAAAGAGCTGTTATGGCGACTCGAGGGGGACCTACTGGTTTGGCCAAGGGTCCCATCACCCAACTTACACTTATCACAGGCAGTGACGGAAGGAATGATTCTGTTCAGTTTGGTCTGTTCCGTTTAGTCAGCTGAACTCCAGCAGTGGTAGAATAAACTTTGATCCCATCCAATACTTTTGCCCAAAACTCACCCAAACCTCCACACCAGTATCCATGTCCCTTTACTGTGGAGAAATGAGGATGCCAGAGAGAAAACACCAGCAAAAAGTGTTAAAGTTAAATGTTTGGAGGTAGGGAGTTTAGTCATAAGGCAATGAATATGGCATCATATGAAAGTGAGTCTGCTGTCAGTGTTTTCTGACATTGTGGGTAATTCATGAGTGAAGCCCCAAAGGTTCAGCATGTGTTGACAGAAGCAGATTTACAGTATAATATATGATGCTGACAGACTTTGGAAAAGTCATTTGAATACCTGGAAACTACTTTTTGCAAATGCAAACAAAGCTTCAAGGTAGATGGAAGAGGAAATTAGAGAGTGGAGGAGGTTAATAGTAGTTTGAGTGGCTGTGCAGACTGCAGGCTGGTGTTAGGTTACCTCTGATTGGTGGAGATGAATTCGGGCTCCTGGGAGCAGTTGTAATTATCTACATTCTTTGAGAATATGGAGGCAAAAATGAAAACTGCCTTCAATTTGTTCTGTAATAACGACTAACAGAGCAGAGCTGATTTCTTTCTGTGTGTATCACGTATCTGTGCATAGAGATGAATACAACATGAGGTGAATACATAATAAATGAATAAATTAAAACCTCTCATATTCTGCTGGAAAACACCACAGAGGTGAGTTTAATGTGCAGGAAATCTCATTTTCTGAGGGTGATTTGATGGGAATCTCTCCAAGCCCAGTTTCTAGGAAACTGTCTCTGGTGGACATTTTTCATGTTGTCCATATGCTTTAAATTCTTCATGCAGAGGTCAGTGTTTATCTGAGGCTGTGGTCGGTTTCCTTCAGTCTGGTTTTGTCAAAGATCACAGATTACAGCTTTGCTTCACTGCTGTTTAAGGCTGTTTTCACACCTGCACTTTTTAGTCTAGTAAGAGTCCAGTTGGCGCGATTCGTTTGGGCCGGTATGAACAGTAATCGCACTCGGATGCGGATCAAAACAACTGCAACAAGACTCTTGAGAGGAGGTGGTCCCAGTCCAGACCCAAAAAAACTCTGGAATGGTTTGTTTGTGGTGGGAACGTGATCTGACCTCAATCAGTCCCAACTACCAGGTGCAAGATTGAGGTAAAAGACTCTCCAGTTCAATATGTTGACAGTTACCATGTGGTTTAACATTCTTACATGGTTTGTCTTCATGCGTTTTGGGTTGTTTGGGTTTTTCTCTGTGTGAAAAGAACCTGCAGTAACTGGACAACAAGTTTACAACCCATGAACTGATTGGGAGCTTACACAAAACAGGACATACTTTTTCAGTATTTAACTAAAATCACCATCTTTCTGTAACCTTAACCAGTATTTTTAGAAGTTCTTGAAATGATGATTCATCACCTCATGTCTCACATTAAGTGCCAACATTCAATATCACTGAATGACTGAGGGACAAACTAAAACCATTTTCTCAGATAACATGTATCAGCCAACAGGTAGCCTGGGGACCAGACAAATCTGTGAGCTCCTGTTTCATTTGCTCTGGCAGATACGTCCGACCTCCCTCCTGTTCAAGCAGATTTCCAGTCTTCCTGGACCTGTTTGGGCCAATCACAACTGTTTATTTCATATCTGGCAGGTTGGACACAAAACTCAAATTAGGCAGCGCTGATCAAATGTAGTTGAAGATTCTGATACAGCTTTGCCTGACTCTCACCTCAGATGCTTTCAGAAACACAGTTTAGTCTACTGTTTAGCTGTAATTTGAGAAAGTTTGCAACCAGGCTGACATTTTTTTCGTGCTTGAAAACAGACCAAGCACCACTTCACTGGTCTATTGAAATGTGTCTTCAGGCATTAGACTTGACTGGTTGATAAAGCCCCTTGGAAATCTAAAATGAAGTGCAAGATCTCTAATCTCTGATAACTAATTTGCACTTGTGAATTAGTCTGATGATGTCAAGCCGCCCAACAGTAGACTGTGCATGTCAGACGCTTTCTCACCTACTGGAGATACTTGGTTTGGTTGAGGCGGGGGCTGGTTCCTGGGTAGAGCCTGCAGGACGGAGGACATGACAAGGCTACTGACTCATTTGCGATGATCGCTGGTTTGCATTATATCATTACTGTATGTATTTGAATGTATCTACATATCAACAAAAGAGTGGAAAGCAATGCTGCTGCAGACAGAGATTTCATCAACATGGCAGATTGTTCACTATTAATTCTCTGGACAGTGACCTGCTCTGTTCACACATGGGCTCAATGGGACATTACAGGGACATGGTAGAGTAAAGTCTGTTTAACATCCGGTCCAACTGATGCAGACATTTATGTTTCTCTGGGTAATGTCAAGAGAAGTTCCGGGTTGCAGTGCACTGGTGTTCAGGTTTTGGTTGGTGGTTGGCTTTCATGCACTGTAGTTTATGGTATTTTGGTGTGAGATGTATGTTCAGTATCAATATGTTACGATATCTGCACAGATTTCATGATTTAAAAAATTTGTTTTGGCATTGCATTTCTCTCAGAGCATATCTGCTGTTGCACATTGGATATATTTAAATGTAATTTCCAGGAGAGGATTGTGTATTAATTTTAGGTTCCACAGATCTACAGATAAACTTTATTTTCGGGTTTGTTTCTGCTCCTGTTGAACACATCAGTGATGAGTCTGTAGAAGATATTACTGCTGTTCTGAATTCCTGGACTCCCTCCTGTGATTAACGTCTATCTGGAGGAAAAGAGCCTCCTCGCTCCTCTCTGCCCCCGTCGTTACCTTGACCTCCTTCCTCCTGTCCACCACCCCTCCTCCCCTTTCTTCAGCCCTCCTTTTTCAGACTTCCCCTCTCTGCTGCTCTCTCGTCTCTCCTTCCTATCTCACCACCGGTGTCCAAGATTCTTTGGCTTCATGCTGTGATGAATGTTTGTCAGTCGACTTCAACAGCTGAGGAGTCTCCTCTGTCCTCCATCACCACCTCTCACCACCACCTCCGTCTCCACCATCTGGACGACTTTTCGTCTTCCTCATCAGTTCCATTCGTTCAAAATTTGTCGAAAGAGAGGTGATATTTTGGCCGGATGTTTGGCGACATTAGTTCTCTTATGCAGAGTTTACAGATCTTAAAGTTTGCATAAAGGTTTCATCTTCTGGAGAACATGAACATTAAAAAGTTTCAAAGAAATTCACTCATTTGTTTCTGAGATACAACATCATGGGCCAAGGTGGTGATCCAAGCCAAACTTGTGCCAGAACAACCCAGCCCCTAATAATCTCCATCAGTCTTGTACGTCTCTTTCTCCTCCATCATCAAGACATCCTCAAATTCTTTCTCGTCTTCAGTTTCTTTCTGTCTTTGTTCAACTTTCTTCATCTTTCTTCATCTTCTGTCTTACTCTGTCTTTGTCCTCTTCGATTACACCCTTTCTTTGTTCAAATTATGCTGAATGTTTGTGAAACTTCACAAACATCTCATTCTACAGACCTCCCTTCATCATTTTGGCTCTTTCTCCGATCTCTCTCTCTCACTTCTTTCTTCCCTAAACTCGCAATGAATGTGATTGTTTGTCAAAGCTCCAAACAGCTGTGGACTCCTTCTCCTCCTTCATAATCTCCTCCATCTGTCTTTTTCTTCCTCCTCCAACTCCATCATTTCTTCACCTCCTCTTCCATCCCTTCATGCCCAGATGTATGTTCATCTGAGGATTTCAGAGTGGAGGAATTCTTTCTCACCTCCTGCTGCTCCATCATCTTCTGGACCTCCTCCACCCCGATTTCTCTCCTTCATCTCTTCTTCTTATTAAATTTTACTCCCTCTGCCATCATGAAGTGATAAATGTTCATCAGAGGAGTGGACGGCTGAACTCTCTCCCTCTCTTGATGATTGTAATCTTACCTGGATATCCATCACCCTTTCTTTTGGTGTGTTAGATTGTGGTTCTCACATTCTTATTGAATCCTCAATCATATTCTTGTCATATTGTTTAACTAAGAAAAGGTAGAAGGTAGAAAAAAAAGCTAAATTTACAACAGATTTGGGTCATAAACAGTCATTTGTCATAAATTAGGAGGTATTCCCATAGTTTGTACTTTTGTTCCTGGTGAGCAAATACCAGTTCAGAACCACAATCAATGTAGATACAGTAGCAGAAATACACCAGTCAAGTTTGCATTCATGCTTGCATGTGTTGGCCTGTTGTCCTCAAATGCATCAATGGATACGAGGGTATCTAATTTAAGATCTTTTTGTAGATTGTTCCATGCCCAGGATGCAAAGTAGATCTTTCAGATCTGTCAAAACCAGTGGTTTATTGAAAAGCACTTGGAGAAGTGTAGCTGCTAACTTCCAGAGCTGATGCAGAAAAGGAAACAGAAGGAGGCTGGAAGTTTTCCCATGATTGCTTTATAGATGAAAATATACCAGTGCTGCTGTCTGCGAGTGGTCAGTGACGTCCAACCCAACAAATCGTAAAGAATGCAGTGGTGAGGGAGGGACTTTGTAATCAAATGTAAAGCTGCATGGATGGAGGAGGATGCATGCATATACAGTATGTTACCATAGAACTGAGAGTAAAACAAGATTTATTTCTAAAATAAAAACCAGTCTTCACTTTAAGCTTCCTAACTAGAGTAGCAATATGTACATTATCCCTGTACAGGCATCATCATCAGCGTATTTTTGCTTGAATGTCTTTATTCAGATCATTCCTAAAAATAGAAAACAAAATAGGCCCCATAATTGAACTCTGGAGGATTGATACCAATGTGATTATTGGTTCTGCTTATCTTTCTGATTCTTTATTGATTCCTGAGCTGGCTGTAGCCTGACAGCTAGCTATCATCTAAAGTGTGTGGATTGAGAAAATATTTGTTTTTCATTCGAGTTTTCTCATTTAAAATAAGAACTGAGACATGGAGAACAGTGGCACTCGTGGTTTTCCTGGAATTTAAGCCAAAGTTATGTAAAAGATGTTTCAGCATATTGTTGGTCATTCCACTCTTACTGAAGAGATCATTTTACAGACATTACAACAAGCACTGTTGTCATCTCTCTCTCTCTCTCTCTCTCTCTCTCTCTCTCTCTCTCTCTCTCTCTCTCTCTCTCTCTCTCTCTCTCCCCACAGCTCGGTAGCAGTTCTGAGGGAATGTATGAAAAACAAAAGTCTGGTTCGATTCTTCCAGGAGAGACAGACGACTCTGCACCATTCTTTACCTCTGGAGACGTACCTGCTCAAACCAGTGCAGAGGATCCTCAAATACCACCTGCTACTACAGGTAGTACCTCAAATACTGCTAAATACTGCATGTAATACCTCAAATACCACCTGCCACTACAGCCAACATTCAAATACTAACTAATACTACATATTGTAAGTCAAATACTGCCAGCTAATCCAGGTGGTACCTTAAATAGTACCAAATACTACATATAATACCTCAAATACCACCTGCTACTACAGATAGTACTTCAAATACTACATACAGTATTCAAAATACCACCTCCAAAACTACAAAATCCTACACGTAGTACTTTAAATACTACCTGTCTCAAGCACCACCTGTTACCATGGATGACACCTTTAAATGTAGTACGTTAAATACAGGTAAGTCTAAATTAGAGTAACTCCTAAAATGTTACATTTAGTACTTCAACACCAACTGCTTGTACAAGTAACACCTTAAATACAACCAAATACTACATGTCGTATCTCAGATACCACTGGCTGCTACAGGTAACACCTTAGATGCTAAAATGTGTTAAAAATAGGACACGCACATCCCCGAGGTCCACTGGGTTGGGTGCTGGATCACAAAATATCAAAATGAACAGAAAAAGAAGCGATTCAGCCTGCTGATCTCTACTCTAATGATTAGCAGGCTGAGGAAGAGCATTTTGCTCGAAACGTCACGCTAATAAAATTGCATATGGGAGCTTGTTTGGTGTGCAGATCGCTTCTTTTTCTGTTCAACACCTTAGATGCTACCAAATACTCATCAAACACACTGTAATACTGCTAAATACTACATGCTACACTTGAAATACCACATACAGCCACAGGTGGCACCTTAAATACTACAAGCAAGATTAAATCGAAGGCAACTGGACTTATTTAGTTGATCAGTTCATGAACTGATGAAGCTTCTTGGATGAGAGGTGAAACGTCTCCAAAGACATAAATAAGTCCAGTTGCCTTAATCTTTTCTTGAGATTACAAAGACCTGGATGAATATTTCATATATCACTTACCACTGCAGGTTAATACCTTAAATGCAACATAAATCACTGCAAATACCATCTGCTACTACGCGTAACACATCAAATACTACATGTAGTACTTCAAATACCCCCAGCTGCTCATGGCATCACTGTTAGTACTTAAATACCCTCTGATACAACAAGTAATACCTCACATAGAAACATGGTTGTTCACTGAGGCTAAAAAGTCTCTCAGACCTCGTAGATCTTTAGAAACCTTCGTTTGGTTTCCAGGCAACACGTCTGTTTACTGTCAGCAAACAGAGTTTTTGGCTAAAGTCACACAGCAGTAAAGTTTTTCCTGGTCTCAGTGAGAGACGGAGGACAGCTGAGGACATGGACCCCTCAGAGCGTCACCTCTTTGATTTCAAAGATGAACGGCTGCAGCGTGCGTCCCACATGTGGAGTTTGTCGTACGTCATGTCAGCAGCTCACATCTGTACTGTCATCAGAGCCAACAGCCAATAAAACAAGGACGAGACTGTGACATCATCATGTCAGTTCAGGGCCAGTGAAGAGAGTGGGATTTTAATGTGAAAGTTCAACACAGTCCAATGGCAGTTCATTAAATAGTCACAAACTTTAATCTGTAGATTTGTGTTCATGGACATGAATTTTCTTTTTTTCCCCTTTAACCCTAACTTTTAAAGTTATTTATTGTCCACCATCATTGTCATTCCCCAGTCGAGTTAGCAACAATAAATAATGTCCGGTTAGACTTTCAAAATAAAACTCACTGAGAAACATTTCAGGTCACGGTTGCGGTTTGGTTTCACCAAAACTACGTGGTTGGGTTGAGGAAAAGGTCATGTTGCGGTTAAAATAACACATTGGTCTCCTCAGTTAGAGTCCTGTGTGTGTTAATTTCATGACTATTTCACAAATAAATGTGATACAGGATTGGAAAGGCATGACAAGATTCACTGCCGACAGACACAGATCATAAACGTGTATTTGTGTTGGATCTACTGCTGCCACGTCTGACAGGTGAGCAGCGATGCTTCAAACAAAAATCCACAAAGAGCTCCACAGACCAAAATATGAGAGGATGTGATATGTTCAAATGTAGGCTAGGGTGGTGATCAGAAGCTTGAGTGGACACCCACATGAAAAATGGTGAATTTCACCTTTAAGACACTTTTACTTCACTAGATACTCAGGATTTAAAAAAAACAAAAAAGTGACATTGAGACGTGTATGTTTGGCAGGGCCCTGTCTTTAGGGCCCCTGGGACTCTTTACTGTGGGGCCTGGAGCTAATCCCTTTATAATAATAGTAGAATATATAATTATATCTGTAATAAATCCCAGTTCTGACTCCAATCATCAGTCACAACCTACAAATGTCTTAACACAACCATCTGAAGATGTTCAGCTGACTGTGTCATCCTGAAAACACAAAACACACACACGGCCAAGGACACAGATAGGAACTGCACACACACACACACACACACACACACACACACACACACACACACACACACACACACACAGATTCACAGAAACACACACTTGAAACAAGGACACACACATATGCAGCTTTTCCCAATAAACTTGTTGAGTTCCAGTCCAAGCCCACCTCTGAGAGGAGAGAGGATGATGAAACAGAGAGAAACACACACACACACACACACACACACACACACACACACACACTCTGCTCTTTGTTCTCTGCCGTTTGCTCTGCATCATGTGTTGTGTTGTTGTTCTCTGTCCACAGTGGCCAGTTTAAACACTGGTCAGAAGTGTTTGGAGCTGTGTTGGGATTTTCCCATAATCCTCTGCTGGTTCTGCTTCAGTTGTTTCTGTGATGAGCTGCTGTGTCAGCTACTGAGCTGCTTACATTGTTCAATTTTTATTTTTATTCACTTGAAAGCAGTGTTA
>JAJHUR010129271.1:1815-17402 GCA_027495735.1 Lutjanus campechanus | reverse complement strand
TTAATATAAACTATGCTTCCATACACTTCATAACTAACTGCATTATTATGAAGTGTCCTACTTTAAATCCCCTCAGAAAACACAGCTGGCATGCAACCACACGCTGAAAAGACGGATTTCAGTGTAGCAGGTAAAAAAATCCCACCCCGCTACACCTACGTGATGAGTCGTGTCTGTGTCCCATGTATTTCAGCCATGAGAAAGAAGTGCTCATGGCTACACTAGCTGCTACTAGCAAAACACACCCAAATCTCCAACTGAACTGTCAGCAGTTGAGTCGCATTGTGGGTAATGTGGGTGTTCTGACAAGACAGAAGAATGCGTAGAACATAAAGACAATATTTCCTGTTCTGCAGTTTAATTTTAATTTTTTTTTAATAACTTCTTATTATGAGTCAGACAACATTTTGAAAGAAAAAGTGATGTATATGGTCACTGGATTATAAGCTTCCCAACTTTATTAGACTGAACAAGCTCACTGTTTACTGAGAGGAGATAAGAGTGTCCAACTCAGGTCAAGACTTGAGCACGGCTAAATCACTGGCAATCAATCATGATTGATATTTGTTACAGTAACTTACTGTTTCAGTTCTTTGTTTCAGTATCATGGTTTCAGGGCCATATCATTGCAAAAAAGTGATCCTTTTATTATTATTGTGGACTCTTGGAGGGAGGGGCACAGTGGGGTCTAAACTCAGGGGCAATGTTGGTTCCCCCTTAGGACTGCCCCTGAATAGTGGGGTAAACACAGGTGTTACAAATGATACTAACTGAGGTTTCATTTCATTCAGGCTGCTCCAAATGAATGTGAATGTGAAAAAAAGGTATGTTTAAGACTTGAAGAAGACAGACTTTCAGTGCCACACTACAAATATCTGCATATGAATGCAGAGTCTGTAGGCAAGAGACAAGATTTTGGTATCAGAAGTGTTCTGGTTTCTGTTTGTAGTACGAGTACTATGTTGCATTTGAGTGGATTCTGGTTGCTTGCAGGTAAAAGTCCATGTGGAGAGCAAATGAGGCGAAATGTGTTAAAAATTTAGTGATTTACCGATCTTTATTTGAGGATCAGTTTTGTTTTTGACTTTTCACCAACAGTCACATTGAGACAAATTAGTATTAGTAGAATCAGACCTTAACCTTAATTAAATAGAATCCAACCTCAATCCAATTCATGTGGATCTCAGGTGTCAAAATGTTTGAAACAATTTTTCCAATAAGAAATATATTGGTGTCATTGGAGCACGGCAACGTGACAGAGTAGACTTGGGGCAGTTGCATCACTCCAATTTGACAAATGCTCTGTCAACATGAAGCATGATGGGAGCTTTCCACAGCCGCCCAAATAAAACTGGAGCGTTCTCGCTTTCTGTCTCTCTGTGCCACCACCAGTTGCAATCACTGCGAGTTAGCACCTCGTCATAAGCATTCTTTAGGACATATTAGCACAGGCTTCTCTGACCTATCCAGTTTCAAACCACACACACACACGTAGACACATGCAAACGCACACATGCATACACTGCAACCCAATATGCTCCTGCTCCCACCCTAACACAATTTTTACAGAAGGCCTCTCAACAACAAGTGCCTGGTATAAAAATATCCTTTGTGTCATTAAGGATGTGAGATCTGATTGGTTGAGAGTAGAGACATGTGGCAGGTGTCAGCCAATGAAGAGAATGGAGGACAATGAGGATTAAGTTACCTGCATCGTTGCCGTGTGTGTGTGTTTGTGTGTGCGGTATTTATATCAGCAGTGAAAGTGTTGGTGCAAGGAGGTCAGGACTTTGGGTAAACACTTGCGCCTGCAAGATCACTGGAACGCCTTGTTAAACGTGTGGTCAGTAGCGCGTGGGTGTGAATCGACACGCACTTGCACACACATAAACGCAGTCACGATTCAGATGCTTCATTTGGGACGAACAGAATTAAATTTCTTTTGCTAACTTGACCCCACACTGCTCCCTCCGTCTCCCATCCCCTCCAGCCAGCTGCTGGTCCGCCTGGAGCAGAAATCAAGACTACCATATTGCACAATTTATGTCAATCCAAATGGAGCAGAAAGGGAAATCAAAGACTTGAGTAGGCGATAAAGTGCATATTTGCCCGGTGCTGTAATACGGTCTGTTACCCTGTGAAACGCTCGCTGAGTGATGTGAAGTCATGCAGGTTGTCCAATGGGATTCAGCTCCCTCAACTTAATTCTCTGGGTGGCACAAAAAGAGCTTAACCACATGTCATTTATTGGCGCCGTCATGTGTTTCATATCCTTGATAGGTTGTCATCCTCTTTGTCTACAGTTCTTTTCTTGCGTCTTCATTGTGCAATATAAAAACACCAGACTAATGTGTACTCCCATTTCTTTAAACTCACAGGGGACAAGTCAACATTGTTTTCACTGTCAAAACACTCACAGATCATCATTACTCATCATTTAGCTTCAAAATGGAGTACTGCAGGTGTCAAACCAGTTTGATCTGGTCAATTAGTGCTGACACATTATTATTTGACAGTTACACAACACAGGATTGACACATTAGGCGTGTGGCAAAGGAAATAGTTGTTGCTATTTAGAGCCATGCATCCAGAATGACTCTGAATCACTCACAGATCATTCACCACCCCCTTCTCAACTACTGAACCAGTCAGACCTCAGCTGATCGAAGGGCCACATGTTGGTTTGGGATTGCGGTTGAGTTGGGAAATGAGAAATGGTCAAAAGTGTGCAGTGGCGTCTTGACAAAATCTGGAGTTTCATTCTAAAATACAATATCTAAAACCTGAGCCACTGAAATATGTGATCGTGACACTTTTGCTTAAAAATGAGGAAAGATTTTATATGTTGTTTACATAGTATGATACATAAATAGTCAATTGCAGGAAAAGTTAATATAAGTGAATTAAACAACTAGCATGACTGAAGACTCTCTCCTAATAGTACAGGCATTATGTTACTTGACATCACACAAATTCTAACAGAAACTCTTTCATTTGTGTTTAGTCTCATAAATATGTAATTTACAATATATAAAAAAGAAATCTGAGTGGCAGACAGTATTGAAAAATACTGATGATTAATGATTATTTTCAGGAAGCCCCCCCATGCCCCATCCTGTACTGCACAGACTTTTTTTTATGTCATTCAAAACATACCAAGGACCAATCAAAGTCATTAGCCTTTATAAAGAACAGCGACTTATTTTATTGTGTCACTTGCTGGAATTAAAAATAGCTCAAAACACAATGCAGTCTATAGCTGTTGTCGTAAAATTGGCTTTTAAACTCCAGTTAAAAATGGGACCGATGAGAGAGAGAAGAAGTAAAAACAGACAGAATGGGTGGGAGGATTTAACATGGGGAGACATAGAAACAGACAACCAGACTAAGAGACAAGGAGTGGGTGGACGACAGCCTCCCTTAGGAGACTCTCCATCCAGAACTCAGACACAGCTCCTTAACCCAGCATGACCATATACAAACTCTCAGACGATCCCTGAAGACACACACACACTGACCCCAGGGCTACAAGTTCAGAGGTTCGTCTTATGGTTTCCCCTCTGCGTCCTTTAAAATCTTCAGATGACAATTACGGCGAATTTGATTAACAGAGCGAGCGGCATGGCTATCATGGCTTTTTTTTTTTTTTTTTTTAATGGTGGGCCAGTGTATCAAGTTTCACTAGCTGTCATTTATACTGCCATGGGAAGGATGGGGGGGTCCCTTTACTGGCCGAAAGCAGACTTCAAACAAAGCCCAATGGAGAGAGACAGAGAGAGCCAAGAGCAAAAAAGAAAGAAGGAATAACAGAAAAAAAGAAAGAAATGAAAGAGAAAAAAACAATTGCACAAAATGAATGAGCAGACTGAGACAATTTAACAAGAGATGTGGGGACATTCCCCCAGTCATCTAGAGTTGGGTTTCATTTTGGCAGCTCGACGTGAATAGCCATTACTTTTCCAAGGCCATCACATTGTACAATTGCTACTATGTCAGGAAGATAAAACCCCAATCCGCCCGCGCCTGCGTATGGATACTGTCATGAAATCACTCCGACCATGAAACAGCCAGACAAATAGTCTGGAAATCAGACTCAAGTTTTTGAACAGGGGATGGAGGAATTTGTGGCTCTGGGGTGAGACGCTAAATGGAGAAACACTCCGGTGAATTTCTCATTCCAGGACGAGAGACGCACATGTATGAATGGGGGGGTACTTGCCATTAGGCAAAAGTTGGCAGTTGCTACTAAGCTACTAAGGGCCCTATGAAATGGCTCATAAACTTATGGTTAGGGATGAAACAATAATTAGATTCATGATAAACTGCAATAAAATCTCTGACAATTAGTATTAACATGAATAATTTATTTATTGTGATTACTGTGCTTTGGAAAACTCTTTATAAATACTGTCCGGTATCAACCAAAGTTAGCAAAAGTCTCCCAGACACAAGTGAAGCAGCACGGTGAGTTAGTTTTGCATCAGTTAAAACAATAACATCGCAAAGGACACGATGCCATTTCAAAAGCTGGTGAAATTATTTCAGTGTGTTTATCAGTACTTTTTGAACATTTTAACAATACCATGATCATAATGATAACCAAGATTATTTTCTTCACTATATTGTGATATGAAATAGTTTTTTGATTTTGTTTTAACTTTGCGCTAATTAATTACGTTGAATGCTTGATTCATGAGTGTCTTGGGGCCTCCCCACCCACTTGGACTACTTTATGATTTTACAGTGCATCTGTGGAAATAATTTTGTGTAAACAAACAGCAAGGCATGGTGTGGTGAAGCAAAGCTACACCAGAGGTCCAGCAAAAAAGGAGGAAGTAGAAGGATACTAAAAGACAATACATCCCACCCACAGCCTGTTCACCTTGCTGCAATCTGGCAAGAGATACAGAAGTATCCGCTGCCATATCAGCAGACTACAGAGTTACAAGTTATGTCCTGAGGTTGTAAGACTCCTCAATTCATCCTCCGCAGTCCATCATACTGTAAATATTAGGGCTGGAAGGACACACTTATCTCCCGATTTAATACCATCATGACACTTGCCCCCACCACTAATAAATATTTTTAGGACTCCTTATTTATTCGAGGATTGAAAAAGGGAGAGAACAAGGCATATGGAGGGCGCCATGCCTGTTTTTGCCCTAGGCCCCAAAGTGACTAAATCCACCCCTGTCTTATGAAAGGGAACACAGACTAACATGCACCGGCACACACAGAATAAAATTCTAAGCGTATTAGCACACAAGCGCAAACAGTCAGTAGGACACTTTTGGGACACAATCTGCCCTGTTAGCCCTCTCCCTCGTGGTCGTTTTGATTGGGCCCACTTGCTTTTACGAGAGCTCTGAGCAAATCCAACTGCTTTATTGAGACCAGCTCCCCTCCTCCCTTCCTTCTCTTTCTGTCTTTCTCTCTTTCAGACACATAGACCCACACTGCATAAACAGCCATCTTCATTAGATGTCTTGCTTTCCTAATAGAAGTCAAATAAAGTATGACTTTATGTTACAGCCAGCTGGTTAACATTCAGACAAGGGCCCTTGTATGGCCCCTAAGAATGAAAGAAAGCAAGCAAGGAAGACAGAAAAAAAGGTCTAGTTATTTTCCAGTCACCTCAGTGTTTGAGTGGCTGCTGGGCTGTGAGTGTTATCAACCTAAACAAATCACCAAACCGCGGCCCTAATGCAGTCAGAGGGAACGCTGGATTTATTTTTCTTTCAGGAATACAAATGGTTTTGTAATAAAATTTCGGCGCAGGCTTTCGGCCTTAATGGCTGCCTCTTGACAAGTGTAAATGAATGGCCAGCAAGGGAGCGTGAAGGAGTGAGAGACAGGGAAAGAGAGGAGTAGTAGTAGTAGCAGTGAGAAACAAGGTTTGAGATGAAACATGCTGTTCTCGCCTCTGACACACACACACACACACACACACAGTCTGCAAGCAATTTCACACTGTAAGGTATTCTTTTCCTTGTTCTGTGAGACATTTTCATTAATCTACACAGCTAATGCACTCAGCTGTGTGTGTGTATGTGTGTGTGTGTGTGTGTATGTGTGTGTGTAGGTGTGTGTGTGTGTGTTGAAGTGGGCTGTTGTTGAAGTGCGTTGTGGTCTGGCAGAGGTGGCTGATGGAAATGTGCTGAGTCGGAGCCATGAGGAAGTGCAGCTGTTGAACAAAACGGGTTCAGCAATGACTGTATGTGCATGTGTGTGTATGTCTTCGTCGGAGTCTTTTCTTTCTGTCTGTCTTTCTTTCTTTCCCTACCCTCCACAACTCTCTGTGGAAACAAGTAATCACTACACTTTAATGCACAGCTTTTACAGGTGCTTCTGTGTTTGAATGTCTCTTAAAGTATGTGTGTGTGTGTGTGTGTGTGTGTGTGTGTGTAGGTAGAGTTACTGTAAGTGTATCAGTCCCTGGTGAATTTGATGGAAATCAAATCCATTCTATCAGGCAGTGTTTACGTGACCTTGGCTCAAATTAACTACTTGAAATCCATCCAATTCATTCTCTGTGATGGACTAATCCTGCTTGGCACAATCACACCAAACATACACGTATACATACACCCCCACAGCTTATAGTACAGCAAGATAAAAATCTAACACTGTATACACTTTGAAAGCTTGTTGACACAGTTCTCACAGGATGTGATAACATTACATATTGCTTTTAAATTTAAATTAAGAATTATGTATAAACCTTTTATAAGTTGTTTAATATCTACATTTAAAAAGCATAAGCGCAAGAGAGCTGTTAATTAGTTAATGAGAGGTGTCTGGGACTCAAACTTGATTTAGAAACATTTGCAGTGTGCCATATCACATTGTTCATGATAATGTTCATGATATGAACCTACTCATATTTTTTACATCCAGCTGCATCCTGTATGTTTTGTGTATTATTCCTCACGCACTACTTGTTAGCCACTACAATTCTATAAATGATCAGCAAATGTGCAATATCCAGAACTGCAATATCAGTTTCACTTTCTCTGTTTTTACAGCGATCTTACTGTTACACCAATACCGCCATCCGTTATAACAATAAGCTATCCTACTATTTTCACCTGTCCATATTATTTATAAAATAATTTTATGTTTATATTTGTTTATTTGTTGCTCTCTATTTTTAACTGTTGTCTGATAGCTGTGAATGCACCTGCAGGATTGCTACTTAATTTCTATGCAATGGCAATAAAGGGAATTCTATTCTATTCTAATTCTGCTCTGTAATATCGGTGTATTTTTTTGTATGATTAAAACAAAAATCAGTTTAACAATATTAATAATAATAGTCTGACTTGCTGGCATGATGATGATTTCATAACAATTACATACAGCGACAGCGAGCATGACTGCAACTGACAGTAACATTGCTAACAGCTCTACGATGCAGGAATTCATTCCAAAAAGGAAAGCAACTTCTGTAGTGTGGAAGTGGTTTGGTTACAAAAGATCACGTGCACAATATGCAAGAAATACAACAAGTCTCAAACAACAAAAGGGAACAATTCAACAAACAAGCCCCCAGTTGAATATGGGGAGAGCCAACAATCCCTCAAAAAGAGCTCAAAACTATTGTGAGTTATATATATTTTTTAAAAAAATCAAGAATATTATTGCAAAAATACGCTGAAAGGGTATATAACCCACCCCTAAGCATATACTGTAAGACATAAATGGGTAAGAAGAGCTGAGTGTGTATGTGCACAACAAAAGAGAAGTAATCCCCTCCACTCAGACAGGCTACTAGCATGTACCTCTCAGGTTTTTACGTGCATACGCGTGTAAACCCCAGCACATTTAATGGCAGGCTGATTATCAACAAGTCAGTCATTGAGCACGTTCTTAAACATCTGCTCTCTGTCCAGAAATCTGAAAGTCTGCATGCTTCACACAACCCCCCACCCACCCACCCACACACACACACACACACACACACACACACAAACACACACACACACACACACATGCAGACATATAAATGTACAGGCGTGCATATCTGTATGTTTATGCACATTTTCATTTCAGGTTATATAACATTTTGTTGGGGCTATGTGTGCATTAATCACACCAAATTCAAGGGGAGTATTGTGCTGCTGCTTTACTACAAATCCACATTTGATTCAGATTTGATTACACAGTCAGCCATGATAAAGTCCTGCTCCTGCACCCGCTTTCCTCCTCATCTTTCCTTGTCCTCTTCTCTCCTTACCTTACCCTTTCCTTTCCTCCCTCCTCTCCCCCCTTCTCTCTGGAACTAATTTCTTCCCCTGTAGCGACTCTGTTTCAGGGACTTCTGAGATGTTCACAAGCTAAACTTGCCTTATAAACACCCGCAGGTCACAACCATTTTAAAATCAACCTTGTAAACACAACTGTGAGGAGTGGACAGATGGGGGTGGAGGATAACTTTTCACTTGCTCCGAAATCTCATTTCATCAGCGGAGCAACAGGCGGTTTAAAAATAAGGACATGTTACCTGGAAAAATAAATTACCTGTGGCAAAGAAAATTCAGTGCTGCACTTCAATAATTTCTCATTAGAGAGATTTGTAAATATCACACACACACACACACACACATCGCACATACGCAAACAAATACACACGTCAGCTGCAGCAAAGTGAGCATGGCCCGTGATTCTGGAGAAACACAAATATACACAGATCTAAATGGCTAATGTCAGTGTCAGCGTGAAGTGTAAAGAAAAATCTGTCAGTAACGTGCACACACACGCACAAACACACACTCACACAGAGGAAAAATAGACTCCTTGCTGTCATGTCTTTTAATGTCCAGCCAAGAGACACATAGCTAGAAACTGAGGCTGACATTTCCAGTATGTTATGAAGAGAGAGAGCAAAATAAACATAATAAATAGAGGGATTGACATCATGTGTCTGCTCTGGAGCGCCAATGTGAAAAAAAAAAGAAATGCATTGGGACTCAGGAGAAACAGAACGAAAGCAGAGACGGAAAAAGGTTTATTTTTCCTCTTAGATTTTTAACTGACCAACTTTACCCCACCGACAATGATTGATTTATGATTTATTGATTTATTATTTCTATTTATCACAAAGTGCGATGAGCTCTTAGCGTTATTGCTTGGATGGACAGTGTCAAAGTCACACCACAAGAGGTGCTCTAGACAAGTTTAGGTGTGGAAGTCAGCTCATACCACTATCTCCAACACCAGGCGTGTACACTAAAATTAGAACCAGAAAAGATGGCTGTCTTACCTCAAAACATTAAGGGGTTAGTTAGGATTATTTGATTTGTGGTTGTATGAGGTACTCATTAATAGCGTATTGGCTACAGTAGATGCAGGTCGACATGCCCCCAGTGTGGAGAAGCAGAGAGGAGTACCACTGTAGGACACAAAGCAATATACAGCTATGGACATGGTCAGCAACAAAAGGTATTCTGACCACTCAAAATGGTTAACTGAAAAAAAAAAAAATATATCAGTTTAATTGTACACTATATTATTGTATTTTCATCGCTTTACCTTACCAACAGACCTCTTCCTTTGCCTTTTTTGTTGAGAAACCCCTGTTGCTCTCTCCAAACCAACCAAACTCCATATGTAAAATCAGCACTTTTACCTTGCAGGACACAGGAGTTGCTGGTCTACTGCTGCCTGGATCTGCTTCTTAGTTTGTGTTATTGTGTAACTTCGATGATTTAAAATGATAGTTCGGATTCACTGAAATCACACAATATTACAAACAAATTAAGAGATCAAAGCAGTGGTAGATCAGCAGTTCTCCTGTTCTGCAAGCTAAAATAATTGATTTTGCCTGTGGAGTGTGGTTGGTTTGGAGAGATCGATATGAGGCTTGTATAACAGCAGATTCAATTCAGAAACAACTGTCTGACAGCAAGGTAAAGCGGTTAAAATATTCTATATATAGCATACACTGAAACTGATACTGAAGTTTTTGTTTTTTCAGGTAGACCTTATTTTTAAAAATAGATTTTGCTGCTGACCCCGTCCACAGCAGTACATTGCGTAGCTTGCATACTCCTCCTCACTGCTCCTCTTAACTGGAGCTGGGCCGATCACCATCACTTCAATACACAAACTGTCGATAAGTACTGTACCTCCTGCAACATCTAACAACTAACCCTAACCCCACATCAAAGAATCAGAACTATCCCTTTAATTGATTCTCCATTAGATCTTTATGGATACTCTATCTATAACGTTCTATCTGTCTTCACTTTTATGGATGCCCTTTTAAAAATCAAAGTGTGTATTCATGTGTGTGTGTGTGTATTTTTGTCTTGATGCAGAGCCAGATTTTGCTGTACATTTGATAGAAATGGTTCAGTCGCCACCTCTCACCTTTGTACCGCTGCAAAAGTGTAAGGAAGGAAAGATTGTGCGTTTGTGTCTGTGTGTGTGTGAGAGAGAGAGAGAGAGAGATAGACGAAACAAGAGCAGTAAGAGCAGAGAGGAGGGGGAAACAAGGAAAGCGTTGAAAGATTCATAACAGCCAACTGAAGCCCTGAATGTTTATTTTCACTAATTATGCATATGAGTTGTAACAGGATACGCTGTGCTGTGGGAATGCCACAAAACTAATTATGGTGTAACTCCAATCCTAATTAGCCCATAAACACACACACACTCCCCAACAGACACACAGACACACACACATTCATACACATGCTGTCTCTTTTACAAACTGCTTAAAAGCTATTAGTATAGTTCTTACTGTTGCACACACACACACACACACACACACACACACACACACACACACACACACACACACACTCCCTGAGTTGCCTCATTTACAGTTTACGGCTTAAGCGCAGGCTGTGGTATTTGGTGTTGTCGTTAATGTGAGACTGTAAAGCTTGCGGCTGCTGTTTAGGTACATTAAGAAGACTGGGAGCTCCTATAAGCCACATTATGTGGACATCTGATACATTAGTGTCTAGACGATCTTGTGCTGATTTTTTTTCTTCGAGAATCCTCAAATAACGGCATGTACAGTATGGGAAGCCACAACATACTATATGTTAGTCAAAGTAAGGATCCAAATGTATTTTTTCGTATTATATTTTATTATATGTAAGTTTAAAAAGTGATTTATGTAACTGTCCTGCAGCTCATATTTCCCCGTGTGATGACATTTTGTTCATCACACACAGAGAGTCACCTCTAACTTGCACAATAAGGAAGAAAACTGACTAAAGTTCATGATTTTTCTGTTGAACTTTCAAGTGGAAAATGGCCAAACATCAGATCTGTGTCAAATGTATTCGGTGGCATTTTGTGTAATTTCCTCCCCCAACACTGTGTGAGACGTGCTCCGCTTGAGAGTTTCAATCTTCGGTATGTCACAGTATCCTCACTTCTCCTGTTCCAGACATGGGTCCAGTGTAAACCAGGCATGACAGACACTCTATACCCCGGTGTAGGGTTGCTGACTTGGCCTGAACTACACTCTAACGTTCAAATCACTGGTGAACCGTATGCAAACCTGACTAGGCCTTGATTTCCAACAGCATGTACAGTATTTCTGTTGTTATGTTTTATGAAAGGTTAAAACACTTGTAGTTCAGGGTTTCTGTGGGCCCATAAATTGTCTAAACTCAAGTAATCCAAATGTTAGGCCTTAAAATGTCTCAAAATATGATTTTGACAGGTCTTAAAAACTGATTGAATTATGAAGTTAATGTTAGTTATTAAGTTGCATTAACTTAAAGCCTCTAGAAATGTCACTTTGAATAGTACAAATGCACATATAATATCAAAGTTTAGTTTCTCATTAAGCATCCAGAAAGATCTGAGTGTAAATAAATGTTCATAACTATTTTAAAACCCTGTTCAAGGACGTGGCAGTTCATGTTTGATTGACTTCTCCCTCAGGAGTCCCAGCACGGGGCCAGCAGATGAATGTAATTTAGCCTCCTATAAAAATCGATATCAGTTTACGCTATATTAAGAACATTTTTACTTTACTGTCAGTCTTTTCTGTTGGGAAATGTAAGTCGCCATCTTCAAATTTACCAGTCTCTTACTAAAACAGTAATTTTACCTTGCAGGACACAGTAGTTGCAGGACTACCACTTCCTCAGTCACTTTGTATATTTGTGTTATTGCGACTTCTGTGTTTTAACACGCTAATTTGGATCTGAACCAACATTACTTGCTACCCATGACTCCCATGTCCTGCGAGGTAAAATTCCTTTTTTTTTTTCTTTTTTGTTAAGGAGTCTTGGTTTCTTTGAAAAGAGAATAGATGACGTCTTCAGTTCCCTGTCAAAAAGAGCTGCAAAGGAAAGTGGTGAAAATGTACTAAATATAGCTTAAACTGATATTGATTTCTCTGAGGTAAAATGACTGTTTTTGTCAAAGGAGTCTGGGATGATATAATGGCTTCAGCTCCCCATTGCTGCATTGGCTCAGACTCAAACAGGCAGTTTAATCCAGCAGGAGCAGAGAAGTTTTTTTGCATGACAATGTAGCAACTGACATGGATTCTTTATGATTGGTTTATGAAATTAATTGGATAATTTTCATAATAAATGTAGCATGACCAATTCAACCCCAATACAGGAAAATGGACAAAAACGAGAATAATGAGTATGAGAATTTGGATTTCATGCTTGGTTCACGGAATTAATTGCGTAATTTTCATATGAAATGTTCAACGACCATCACACCCAAATCAAACCCAATACAGGACAGTGAGCAAAAACTTAAATGACAATATTAAAAATGCACAGCTACACAATGAAACCAAAATGGAACCAATAACCACTAGTACTATTACTCTTGCTTTTACACACAATTCTGTAATGTTTAGTTAAATGTTATAATTCTGGGACGTGAAATAGGTCTTAATTTGCATTCATGATGATCTTAAAAAGGTCTTAAAAGTTTTAAATGTAACTTGTTGAAACTTGTAGAAACCCTGTAGTTGTGTCATCAGGAGAAACTGAAGGTGTTCAGAGTGTGGATGCTGTAAATTACTTGGCGATGCTTTAAATTTACATGTGACACAGCTTGGGGTGTTAAGGTAAATTCACTTTCAAATCATGAACCATCCAAAAACTCCACAAATGGAGGTTCTGAAAGATTGACTGACTTTTGAATTATATTTGGAGAGCAACATAATGTGGTATAAATGCCTTGTTGCACATGCTTATCCCAGCAAATTTCCTGTGTTATGAGTGTGCACGTTTGTTTGTGCTTTTAAATCAAGATAGACTCAAATTTCAGACCATAATCCACTGTAAACTTTAATTAAATGTTTACAAGAGGTGGTGGATTCACTTCAGCTAAAGGCTTTTTTTTTTTTTAACAAATCTAATTCATTTGAGTGGATTATCTTCATCAGTCGTTATCCAATCTTAAGACCCGACGCATGTAAAGAAATATAGCACCATAAGGTTTGCAGAAAGCCAGATTGGGTTAGATTAGAGGCAAGCCATTCAGAAAGGGGCACAAGGTGTGTAATTCTATCCAACCCCCAGCTCTCAGCTTCAATTTAACTGAAAACGCTGCAAGGAAAAGACCCTCTGTGCACAACCTAAACTCTGTAAGGGAATAACTCAAGCGAAACACCTTAAGCCTCTTTCAAACAAATTTGCCCGAATCAAAGTGGCACTTATCAATAATTACACCGGGTGTTTATAGGTTGGAATAAGAAGGAAAACAACAATTAACAGTGAAAGTTTTCTCTTTTTTTTCACCCCTCAGCCTCCTCCTCACAGGCAGTTTTGCCGGCGTGTGTGCCCTGATAGCTTGGGGAAGTATCTATTTACTTAGTGATTAGGACAATTTGACTGTCGTGGGCTAGTAAATTCAAACCATTCACTCTGGCAGATTGGCCCAGACAACATCATCAAGCCACAATGTGAAATACAGACACACATACACGGACATGTACACACACTCACGCACGCAGGCTTAACCCACTCTGCTCAACACGCATACAAGACCCTCATCTGGATTTCTGTCCGTCTGTCTTTTTTCCTCCACGTTACCCTCAAACTCAAATAAACCTTCACATATAATTACGCCCAATTCTGTATATTTTCACGTCCATTTTCTCGAAACACTCAGAGAGATAGGTCTCTAAGAGCTCAGCAAGTGCACGCGTCTTGAACGAACAGCACACACATGCTTCTCAGCTCGGGAAGAACTGAAAGAGCGTCTTTTATTGATTCAGAGGTAAAAAGGTAAGAGCAACATTAGTCGTTCTGTCTTTCACTCAGGCAGGAGCCGCCGTGTATTTGGTCTGTGCAGAAATGCTGTTCATCTGATCTGCTGTTGCCACGTAGTGATGAAAACATTATCAGAGTCAATATTATGAGTGAGAAAAAGGTCCTCTTACGCAGAATGTGGTATTGTGGTCACGACTCGATGTCTCACTCAGAGTAAGTGCCAGAACTGGTAAAAAAGGGAGACAGTGGAAAGTCAAGTTTAACGCTCAATCCGGAATTGAGTTTGGCGCCACTTGTGACCTTCTCACCCAAAACACACACACAAACTCACACACAGAAGCACACACAGGCATATGTGACTTTAAATTGCTTATTTTGCCGAATTAAAGGCATTCTTTTACTCTCAGCTGATTGTCTGAGCTCTGAGTTCAGTAGGAACCTAATAATATATTGAATATTGTAACATAATGATAAAAAAAAACTCAGTACCATACTGCTGTACACATCCGATTTATTATTTAACTTAAGTACATTTTTTTCAAGTTGTCATTTTTCTTTCTTTAAGCATTTTGCATCAAAAATCATAGCGTAGACTTTTTATTATGATATTATTGTACCTTTTGTATCATAGTTTTTTGTATCGTCATATCCCACAAGTCAGTGTACAGTTTTTTTTTTGTTTACATTTTTGGAAAAATTTGGCAGAAAACTTAAAGCTTAACTTAAAAAATATATCTGAATGATCATGATTGATTACGTATTAATTAATTAATAACATTTATTGCATTTTGCAATACCCCTAACCCTAGAGGCAATAGTTAATGACTGGCATTTCTGTGCATTTCTCACAAAATGATGGCAGGGCCATTAAAAAGAGAATGTACCAAAAAATCATCACACTAAAGTCTTTACAGGTCTATTTTTTTTCAGTTTGCTTGATATAGGTGAGAAATATGGTCAATATTCATACAGTAGCTTAGTCAAGAGTGTATTTAAGGACAGACTGTATAAAATCATAGACAAAGTACAAAGTGGACTTTCTACTGTTTGAAACTAATGTGGATTTCTGATTGTTTCACAGTTGCACAGATGAAAAATGACACCTCTTTGCGTTATATGGTCATGTTGCTGCTAGCCACAACTGGATTATGCACACACACTTAAAAATGTTGGGTTAAAAACAACCCAATTTGGGTAGTTTTCCAACCCAACGCTGGTTAAATATTGGACAGAACACATGCTGGGTTAATTTAACCCAACATATTGGGTTGGTTCACTTAATACAACAATTGGGTTGTTTCTACCACCCAGTTGGGTTGTTCATATAACCCATTAAGGGTTCACATTGACTACACTGCTGGGTTCTTTAAACCCAGC
>JAJHUR010129266.1:761-16380 GCA_027495735.1 Lutjanus campechanus | reverse complement strand
GTTCCTTTGTAAAGAGCCCCCCTCCTCCCCCCTCCCTTGCCTCTCTGTGTGCTGTTAATCTGTGTGTGTGTGTGTGTTTGTGTGAGAGATTACACAATGTGCGACCCGCTGATTCAGCGCTGGACACTCTGTCACCCTGGCGGGGTCTCGTGCTCGGCCCTCCAGCTCTCTGACAGGAACGTGCAAGCAGCTCTCTCTGCAAAACATCTCACTGCACCACCTTCTCTGTTAATCTCAGCTCTCCCTGCTGTGCCTGGATGATTGTTACATGAACACAATTGTGAAAGTGTCTAAATAGAATCAAATAAAAATAACTCCAGTGTAAGAATCACCTCTTTTAACATAAATGAGTTCTCTCTGCCCCCCATCTCCTCGCCGTGGGTTGTAGTAACATGGTGTCTTTGTGTGATATTGGCAGTCATGGTGGTTGTGTGGGTTTGTTGTGGGCAGTGGATGCTCAAAGAGGCCAGTGTAGTTTGGCTGTGAGAGAGGCTGAAAGGCTGGCTACAGAAATGTTGGCATGGCCACGAGTAAGGAGCACTTGCAAAATAAATCCAGTCTCAACATATTGTCAGTTAACATCAGACTGATGCATCCAAAATTTGTACAAAGCTGATTTGAGTTGAACCTGTCCAGTCAGTGAACCAGTCCGATTTGTGCTTGTTTGTGTCGGATATGATGGACACAGTGTGCTTCAGATATATATTCCAAATTACATAATAGGTAGGGGTGTAAAGTTTCATCACATGATATATCTTTTTTTTTTTTCATTTTGAATGATACAAGATTTGCCGATATCACAGTTGGATTAGAGACTACACAAGCACACACGTTTCAGGTAAAGCCCTACCAATATGTCAGTCAATTATCAGACAGATATTGGCCTGTCACAACTATATTGGTAGTGGCATATATGAACCTATATGAAAACTTAAAAAAAAAATATATAACATAATACAGATTGTATTTATTTGTTAGCTTTATAGGCAGTATTTTATGAATATTTGATCCCTTTTCTTAATTCAGATTTAATATATACAGTGCAATACCAGTCAAAGGCTTGGACACATCTCCTCATCTGATGCTTTTTCTTTACTTTTCAAAATTACGGATTAATACAGGAGACATCAAAACTATTAAATATGGAATTATGTGGAATTGTGTAAAAAAAAAAAAAAATGTAAAGACCAAGCTTAATGTTTTTGCTTTATCAAAACTAAAATATAAAAGACTCTTGCACGCTGTCTTCTGCACTTGCAATCAAAGATTTAAGAACATTGTTGTTAGTGAATCTTTGATTCAGATTTTTTTTTTGGCATTGAAACAAGTCACTTGAAGAGCCCCAAACATCAGCAAACAGCAGCTTCAATCAAAACATATTCGTTGGTCACATTGAATCTCAGTAGCATGAAGCTTGGACATTTATTAAAAGGCGCCATTCAGACCCGAAAACACTGTTTACTGTCATAAGATCACTACAAATCACAGTCTCTTGCAAATCATTTATCAACGAACCATTAATTAGATACTAATGCTGCTGAAAGAAACATTTCCAAAGCATTAAATTTAAGTGTTATTTTTTCTGACAAGTAGACACATGGTGAACAAGAGCTATTAACAGGTATTTGTTTAAGCAGTGTTTTAAGGATAGCATAAACTTACAGTGACACGTGTGTTTATTTTGTACCACGGTGTCCTCATGTCATTAAATAATAAACAGACCATCTAGTGATCAAAGGTAAAGTTTTATTAGGTGTTGTACAATAGTGTCAATTGTGGTCTGATCATGAGTGAGAGTGAGAGGCTAATATTTATGACTTTTTATGAGGTGTGGCAGTTTTCCTCTGCAATGAAAAGCAATACTGTATCATAATATTGGTCCAGTTTAATTGCAGTACTATGTGCACATGAGGAAACTTTTTTTAACAGACAAACACCATTCAGAGAATATGCTTGAATCTTAGCAATAAAACTGTCCTACAGTGTTTGTTGTTGCTGTGTCAGACTTTGAATCTGCCAAAAGAAGTTGCTAAAATTCTCAGATGAAAAAGACTCATGACTTATCAAATCTGCTGTCTCCGTCCCAAAGGAGTTGGCATGTTTGATGCAGCTGTTACCAGAGACATACAGTCATGTTGCTTGACTCGGGTTGAACAGTGTGGACAGTCTTTTGTTTAGTGCGCTGCTGCAAATTATTGCTGCTGATTTTTAATAATTAACATGATAATCATATGACTATAAATGATATGTGAGGCTTTTAAAGGGATAGTTCAGATTAGGTCTATTTGAAGTTGGGTTCTATAGTCACTGTGTAACCTATGTTTTATGGCGGTCGGCACGTCCCCAGTTTTGGGAAGCCGCAGGAGTACTGGTGTAGGAGGCTGAGCAATGTACTGCTGTGGACCTTGCAGAACACAAGGGCTTCTGGCCTACCACTGCCTTGATCGGTCAGTTTGTTTGTGTTATTGTTTGACTTTGGTGAATCTTGACTAAAACATTGAAGCCACGTAATAACATAAACAAACTAACTGATTGAGGCAGCAGTAGACCAGCAACTTCCTAATTCTGTGAGGTGAAATTGTAGTTTTTGCCAAAAGAGTCTGGTTGGTTTGAAGACAGCGATATAACAAACGATGTAACTTCAGTTCCCCTTTGGAAAAGCCTATCTGACGGCAAGGTTAAGCAGTGAAAATATTCTAAATATAGCATACACTGAAACTAATATTAATTGTTTTAAGTGGCTAAAAAATGTTTTGCTGTTGACCCTGTCCACAGCAGTCATTGCTTCCCACTTCTCACACTGGTACTCCTGCTGCTTTTACAAACTGGGGGCGTGCCGACCACCATCTACTGTAGGTAATACACTGACTATGGATAAATACCTCATTATACAACCCCACTTCAAAAAATCGGAACTATCCCTTTAAAGGGGCACTCTACCAATCAAGGTCATGGCGGATACTACTCAGCCTTTGAAAGCAGTTGTATAATGTCTTCTGTGGCTCTTGAAAGGGCTTTCCAAGTCTCGGATTGGGCTAGAGGATGACAACAAAAGGACGATAACAGACAGCCTGTGTTGCAAACTGTTGGAAGGAGATTAAAAGACGAGGGACGGGCCAGCAAACGAGGCTTTCTTATTGCCTCATAAGAACTGAATCTAGTGCTTTTTGGAGTAGGGCTGCAACTAAAAAAAAAATGTTTTCCTTTCAATATGCTGATTGTTTTCTTGTAATCGTTGGGTCAATAAAATGTCATAAAATAGTGAAATTTTTTTGCAAGGTACAGAAATAATAAAAAGAAAAGTACGCTAAGGGTGATATGTTGTCATCGGTTTTGATTAGATATTAAGAAGTACAGTGTTTTTTATCGATGGGATTTAGATTGATTATTGATGATTCGTATAGACTGGGGGTAAAGCTGGACAAGTATGTTGCTTCTTCCTACTCCCTTTTAATCAAATAGTGAAAAGTGCACATCACAAGTTGTTTAAGTGGAAGATGACGTATTCAAACTGCTTGTTCTTTTTGATCAAACAGAGATATTCAGTTTTATTGTTGTAGAAGAAAAGAAAAGCAGCAGATATTTACATTTGACAAGGCGGTGGTGAATTTGGGTCATATTTGCTTTTAAAATGGCTTAAAACAATGAATTGATCATCAAAATTGTTGCTGATTTATTTGTCTGTCAACTGATGATCCATCACCCATACATAATTAATAATATAATATAATAATATATTAATAAAATAATATATAATATGATAATAAAAGACTGTGCTGAATTGATTTTGTCCTTTCTTGTCTTACTTTATGTGAGACAGTGCAATCCTTTACGGGTGTGTCCTTTTTGGTTAGCTTTGTGGTCTTTACATGAAGCTACTCATATGCACTGGGCTAACCTCATTAGCATCATTTAGCTGACAACAGTAACACCCTCGCTAAGCTTTCTGGCTGGAGCACATCCTTAAAAGTGCACATGCACCATGTGCACATGCCAAGATGTAGATAATTAGGCACTATTAGAGGCTTATCAACCCAGTACAAGCCACCTGCAAAACCAAAATGTTTGAGATGATTTCATAAAGTTTATCATTTGATGGGCTGTTCTGACAACAATGCCGAACCTGAGGTGACACAGCAACCCAGGATGGTCTATTTTCCTGAATTATATGGAATCACAGCATGCCAACATCAGAATTATCTGATTGTCTCTGAGATTATAAGACATTTTGCAAAGTGGTGGATGTAGTATAAATGTGTGTGGGGGGCCAGGGGCATCTTTCTGATGCTTGTATGGCATCGTTCTGCTCGCGTCATTTCATCCGTGATACTCCCTCATCCCTTGGAGTCGTGATTTGTTGCGTTTTATGTTCCTCCTCTCCATCCCATCCCTGTCGGACAGGAAGCAGATTGTCACGCCTCTCCTTTTTGTCTCACTTGTTGGCTCTGATGGCTTATTATTGTTATAACCAGGCTGTATGAATTTGCTGGTTAATGGTGTGTATGAGTGTAAGGTGACACGGGGACTGTACTATGAGATAAGTTCATTACTCGGGCTTTATTTGTGTTAACTTGCTTGAAAATGCCTAAAACCCCGGTCAGAGATAATGAATATCACCACCAGTGCTTATCAGCTCTCTTTGTTAACCAGGCTTTCTTCTTCAGGCTCTGCGCGTTACCATAAAAGAGGGTGTTGGATGCGTCATTTCACTCTTCTGCACAAAATGGACCGATGGCGTGCTGCCAATTCAGTTAAGGGGAAGAGACTGCTGTAATTAAGAGATCTGAAGCATTTTTTTAAAAAGTCACCTCAAAAAGCAACACTTTTGCTGCAAATAAGGCGAATAAGAGGAATGCTGGCAGAAAATTACTAATCGAATCAATACACTCTCAGTTACTTCTAACTGACGGCTGCACAATAAATTTTAAACTTGATAGATTTAAATATGATACACAAGACGTGCATTTAGGTCTGACACCGTCTCATAATGAGGGGTACATGGAAGTCACTTTAGTTTTTGGCCAAATCAAAGTCAAATGAATGTTACTTCTTGATTGTTGTGATGGATGTCAATAAACTAACTGACCTACAACACAACCAGTGTAACATGGACAGCAAATCAGGATCAAGCATGAAACCATTCAAAGTGGTTTAGAGCTGCAATGATTAATCGATTATTCAATTTATCACCAACTATTTTGATAATTGATTAATCAGTTTGAGTAATTTTTAAAGAAAAATGTAAATTCGCTTCTTTAAATGTGAATATTTCCTGGTTTCTTTAGTCCTTTATTACAGTTAACTGAATATCTTTGGGTCGATTAATTGGTCGAATAATCGTTAGTTGCAGTCCTTAAGAGGTTGCAGTCCTAAACTTGGTCTGACAAAAAGTATTATACTTATTTGTGCATCTCTATAAAGAATATCATCAGTAAAAAAGAATTTATGAAAAGTTGGGGCTTTTAACAGCCTATTTCAGCTGAAACTCTTTCATCTGAACATAATTTCCTCCTGAGCAGGTCAGATAAGTTACCACCAGTCCAGCCAGGTTAAAAGAGGGGCACCTTTGTGACATTTTTGGCCTTAGGCTCAGCAACATACCTCCCTAACCCCTTAATCTGGCTTCATAGCGAACCCCTGCGGTCTGTCTGGAGGCTTATGACCAGCTATACCAGAGCTTGTGATGGTGTGTCAACACTGCTTGTGTCCTCTTTGCATGTTTTATGTGTTTTAGTGTTAGAGGATGTGCAGCAGCTCAGATAAGAGTCATAAGGTGAGAGATAAGGCGACGGGCAAACACTGAGTCAGAGGATAACTACTGATTTTAATGTGTCCCAATCTGACACTTGGAAGCTGTAAAAACATTGAATTCCTTGTTTTACTTTCGTCTCGGCCTGTTGAGCTGTTTGCCTTGACTTGGAGCAGCTGGTACAGGATATTTCAAGAGAAAGAAAGTTGTGTTCAGGCAAAATTATTCTGCAGGACCTCTGGTTTATGATTGCAAATGTGTTAATATTCTAATAATGACTGTTGACTTCATGAACTTCATGAGCATGAAATCAACAGGGAAGTGAAAGTGATGGGCAGAGAAGCGTGGAAACTTAATCATTTGTGTGTGCATATTTCGCCCTGTGCGTGTTGCGGCCATCTGTCTTGCTGTGACACGGGGTAATTTGTAACCCTCTGTTATTCGCCGTGCTGTGGTAATTAGGCTTTATGTAGCCGCGGCTGTGTCTGTTTGATGTCTGCTTGCTTGCAGTCATAGTGGAAATTTCCCTTTACTTGCCCTCTCCACTCCTTTATTTCACTATCACTCCATCACGCCTTGCGGGTAAAGTCTTTTTTTTTATTTTTGCAAGACAGGTCAACAACTCCTTGACTCGTGCTTTTAGTGTGCGGAGAATGGGCTGCTTGCATAACATTTGTTCAGAGCTGAAGTTGTGAATAGGCTGGCTCTTTGCTGCAGATAAACATCAAAAGCCTCTAACGGTTTTTCTCTCTCTGTTACAAAAGATCAACCTTATTTTGTTTTTTTCTTGACCCAATCACCTCTATTTACTTTCTGGACAAACAGCCATGATGGATCTCCTCAGTCAGGACTCGCTGTGTGGATGTCTAAATACAAACATTTGCATAAAGCAAAAGAATTAAGCCTCTAAATGAGCAACTATTTGTAATAATTTGTCAAACACTCCACAAGACAGGAGAAATGTTGACCGTGTCTGTAGGTGAAACTGAAGGAGGAATGTGTTTGTGTGACCAGCTGTTTGTTCTCAGATGCATTGATCACGTCGTGTTGATGATTAACGGCTGGGAGATGGAGATGGAGATGGAGAGGGGGAACCAGAGAATCAACTCGATGGGTCAATAGATGAACAGATTAGCTAGTTTCAAGTGTTGAGGCGTGTCTCTTGATTAGTGCCATACACTTGTTTCTTCCCCTCCTTGTGTCCTTAACAAAGATGGATTAGAGAACTGATGGAAAACAGAGATCTAAGGCGAGTAGGTGTTGGTTCATTGATAACCATCAATAGTGCTGATTAATAGATTAGTGCTCAGGCTTAAAGTGTAGCACGGAGGATTAAATTAGAGAACACATAAAAACACATTAAGTGGGTTGGTTTGAATCTGTCAAGTCAAAATAAAATATTCACTGGACTGACAAAACTGAGGACTTTTTGTTATGATACAGAAATCAACAACAAAACAACTCTGCTGCTACTTACTGTCAGCTGTTTTCTAAAGCTTGAGAACTGCAAAGATTAGTCAATTAGTCGGTTGGGAGAAAATTAGTTGCCAACTTTTTTGATAGACTAATCGATTAATCTTTTTTTTTTTTTTCAAGCAAAATGTCAAACATCTGTTGCAGCAGCCCTAAAGTGTAGACATCTTATTGTAGGCAGCCACTGGTTTTCAGTTATTTGACTAAAATTTGAAAAACCAGCAATGACTCAAACTTTTCTGAGATTGGTAATCCACGGCCACAGGACTGCAACTGCAATTGTTTTCATACATTATTGGTCAATCTGCTGATCATTATCTTTTGATTAATCTAAATATTTTGTCTATAAAATGTCAAAATATCAAAAATGTCCTTCTATTTTTTTTTTTTTACTAAGTCATAGGTAATGACATCAGATGTTACAATTTGTCTGACCAACAATCCAAACAGCATCAAATCCTCACTCTGGAGACAGTGACTTATATGAATCAATGAGTATCATCATGATGTCAATTAATTCTGCCACAGGTTTACATGTTCAGGAATATAGAGGGATGTAATGATGCAAAAAAAAATCAAGGTATGATAATACCATGATAAAAAGTCCACAGTGCATTATTTATCAGAGTATTAAAACAATGCTGGAGCTCAAGCTGCCTTTATTTTCCATGTTTGAATTCTTGTCTGAAACCTTAAATATTCAGTGCCACGAGCATGTGTTCAAGCACTGCTTGTCTTATAAGCAAGATAATGTAGGAGTTATTCACCCTGCAGATGGAGACATCTGTCTAAATTTACTGCAAGATCATACAGTACTGTAGTTTAGAGAAATGATCCTCTGCTAACTCTTTCCATTAAAGAATGAATGGTTTCTTTCCATTAAGATGCACGCATTTTTGTTTTAAGTAGAAATTTAATGATTTTTCCTCACTGCGAACATAATCACATAGATTCTTGTTGTCATATAATGAAAAATGTTGCTCACAAATGAGATTTAGTTCTCTGCAGTGGCCGTAAATGCAACACATGGACCCACGGATACCGGTGCTGTGATGTAAAAATTACATCAACAGAAAAATTAGTTCACAGCTGTAACTATTTGCCAGCTTTCCCCTGTACTGGCTATTTTTTTCAAAAACGCGTGGACACACGCATCAGTGCATGACTCCGCTGTCAAACTCTGAACTGTCAGTTACAATCTGAAGACACCCACACAGCAGAATGGGAGGCTCTGTCACATCAATAGTTGCAAACATTTTCTTCAATTTAAGTACTTTTACGCCTTTGTATCAATGTTGGCAACAATCATTTAAAAGTTTAACTTATTACCTAAACATTTCTTGCTATTTTAAACAATTATGTACAAATAAAAAAGGATGCTTAACAAGTGTTTGCTGTTACCGCCCACATCAACATTTCACTTTTGACTTTCTGCTTTCCCATCCACATTTTTCTTTGAAAGGCAAAAGGTCTGAGGTGCAGCAGCATTTCCATTTATATGAGATACTCTATGGACATGCCTTTCCTTGTGTTATTTCACACTTTCTCGTATTTCCAACTCACAAATGTGCAGAGGCTGCTTTACGATAAGCTTTTCTTACTTTCTGCAATGGATATGAACGGATGTATAGAAACCAAGTCAAAAGAAGGTGATATGAGTTGAGCATGTCTGCCCCTCAAGTGGCTATCACGACACAGAGGTACCACCTCCGAATCTGATTGAAGCTGAACCCTGCTCAGCCGCTTTTTCTATTTACAAGTTCAAAGCCATAGTTTTGACTGGGTGACAAGGACATGTCCCCTTCACTTTTCAGAATCATATTTTTACCATCCCTATTTATTATTCAGCTCTGACAAAGAAGCTGTGAGTTGATCAAAATGTTGACTCTCCTCATCTGTTACTTTCAGCATTATTGTTGGATCACAACAATCAAGCTTATTCCCTTTTTGCCCTCAGTTTTGCCTCTCGGGCAACTTAGAGGTGGCCTTATGCTGACTTCAAACAACAGGCTTATAGCCCCGATTTACTTCTTTTGTTTTGGAGATCCCTGATAAAAGCTCTGAGGTAGAGGCAAATCAGTGTTCACCTGGTGCTTACAAATCAGGACTCGATCACTATATGTGAAATTTTTGAAGATGCAAGAGAGCTTGTGATGTCTCACAGATGTCCAGAAGATATCAAGCAGGTTTAATATGTTGTTGTGTTAGGAATGGGTCGGGGAGCTATGCAGTGAGCTCCTATACAGCCAATGAGAGCAGGCACGGGCTGGGCGAGGAGAGGAGGCAACAAGAAGAGATGGAAGAGCACCTGAGCAGCAGCCAGAAAGGGACAAATCTAGAAAAAAATATGCAAAAGGTAGTTGTCGTAGTAGTAGTATTTCTTAAGTATTCAAACTAGCTTCACCTTCAGTGCTTGCAACAGTAACATGCTGCACACTGATGCTTCGGTATTAATAATCTATTGTCACTCTCAGTGTGTGTTTACATGACAAAATATAATTTGTAAAGCAGGCAGACTCGTAGAGGATTCCTCAGGTGAAAGATCTTATGATGTGGTGTGCAAACCACAGCTTTGAGATTCCCGATAACAAGACAGAAAGTCATGTAGTGTGAACAGTACAGTGATCTCATGACTTTGAAAGTCATGTAGTGTGACCAAGGTATAATCCTTTCGGTGGGGGAGAGAAGGACTGCAGACACCACTCTGCTGAAAAAAGTCTCGGCACCACCTTCTCTTTTTTCATCTTTTGCAACATTTACTACATTATGCAGAAAATTTAGAAACATATTTTTTAACCTTCACCGCGTCTCCTCCACCTCTAAATCCAAACCTTTGTGCTCGACTGAGTTGCTGAAATCTTTCTCTCAGCTGTCACTCTGCCTTCGTCTCTGCTGGTGTTCAAGCAATAATTTTGAAATAAATGACTAAAAGTCCCTTTTCTCTTGTCAGTGTGAGTCCACCGTTTCTCTTTCTGTGTGTGAGCTCAGCTGGTCCAGACAAGACAGTCTGGACAAAGTGACCTTGAGGTTTCTAGGTTATCCGTGATAAAGCCACAAAGTCAGAGTTGACACATCAGCGGATGTTCAGTTCACTATCAGTTGTGTGTGTTTGACTGAGAATGTGTGTGTGTGTCTGAGATTTTCAGTGTTTAGAGCTGCTTTTATTTGAAACACCTTTTGATAAAGGTGATCTTGTTGATGTATCAACTACGTGTCTCGAAAAAGGATCCAGACGTGAAAATACACTCAATGGAAGCTTCGACTGTGCAGCCATCGCCTTTTTAAAATGTCCTTCACCTTGTCTGAATGATGTGTCTGCAGTATGCTGGTGATGCTTAAAGAGCTGCTCGAGTGTCTCTACCTAATTGTTTACGTGTGTGTGTGTGTTTCTTCAATAAGTAGAAAGCTGAGTAATCAATAACGATGATCTGAGAGAGAGCCGTGGCAGCAAAAGCTTTGTTAAAGGAGAAACACGCTTTAATTAATCATAAAATGACCATGATCGTGTAAACAGAAATTAGGGAAACATTTTAAGCTGAAATACTCACTACTGTGCCAACAAGGCTACAGCTGCTGAGTCCTCCTTTTGAAATTTCTATTCCTGGCCAGAATTACTGTTTTTGTTTCCCAGTGACACATTAATTAAAGTTAAAATTAATGTTGAATGTTCGCCGAATGAGTTAGTGTTTGTTTATGAGTCGTAAGAAATCATTAATAATCTTTTAGAAGGAGCAGATGTTACAGTGGAGGACTCATCCTCGTTTGTTATTGTCAAATTTACAACATTGTGCTCATCTTGCGCTCCTGCAGTGTTTCTGCGGCCTGCCTGAGCTTCTGGAGTCTTTATACCGTGAAAAGGAGAGCCTGATCAAAATACTGATCCTAATGGATTTTCATATCTTCCATAAAATCTGCCTGTTCATAGCTTTAAAACACTGTGATTGATTTACACAAACAGACCAAATTCTTTGATTTCAGCATCTTAAATGTGAATATTGTCTGGTTCTTCAAGCTTTACCCTTATTTATAGAGCCTTACTTAACATCCTGTACATAGTTCCTTATTTAGCGTCTATAACTGGCTGTGAGTGAGTGTTGCTCATGCAGATGTTTGTCACAATAAAAAGGGGGCATGGTGTGATGTTGAGCTCTTCCTCTTCAGACCAGCTCATCACCCAGCGATCGTACAGCTGTCTGTATCATCCTCTTGTTGTGGTTTGACAGGATGATCTCTGGTGAAGTCAGTTCTTATCTGCTGTCACTACTGATCTTCCTCATTGTGGCTGACTGCCTCAGTGTTCATGCATCCATACTGTGTCAGCACATTTTCCACTGTTGAATATCCATGATGATTAGTCACCAGCAGGCCTCCTAACAGTCAAACATGAGTGTCAGGAGGTCAAAGTTTTGACACTGTAAAACATTATACATCTATTTCTGGCTGCACTGCAGCAAAGCAGGGGTCAGTCCTATAAACGTTTAAGTCTGTGACTGAGTGACTGATGATTGGTCAGTTGAGTGTTTCCTCATTTGCCATTAGGGATGGCTATCATTAGGACATTACTTATAGTTGCACTGATATTTATGGATACTATTCACCATAATTTCTGCAAAAATAAAACCATGGCATTAAGAGATGTAAAAGGTTCAACAGTTATTTTATTATTATTGTTTTTTGCAGAAAGAACAAGCGAAATAGTTTACAAAGTTATTGCATTTAGCTGCATTTTTATCAGATTTAGTAAAGTGAGCCAACACTTTTGAACATTTTGCTGTGTCAGCTGTTAATGTAACTTTGCATAAATACTGATGGCACTATTGTTTGGGGCCGCAACTAACAATTATTTTCATAGTCGATTAATCAGTCTATTATCATAACTCAATTAACTGATTAATAGTTCTTTGTTTTTAAATGTTAGAAAATGGTGAAAAATGTCAACCAGTGTTTCCCAGATCCTAAGATGATGTCTTCAAATGTCTTGTTTTACTTACAACCCAAAGATATTCAGTTTACTGTGAGAAAGGAGTAAAGAAACTGATTATCAAAATAATTAGCGATTAATTATTATTATTAAATTAACAATTTAATAATCGATTAGTTATCAATTAATTGTTGCAGCTCTACTATTGTTTGTCCAGACTTTAAGTCTACGCCACTCACTACTTAGGCCTCACCTTGTGTATAAGCTGAGCTGAGACCAGACAATCGGCTCGAGTAAGTAAACATAACAAGAGGAAGAGTCAGGCCATCACCAAGTCAGTATCTTCATCCTTTGGAGACCACAAATATCTCTACAAAACCTCATGCCAATCCATCTTGCAGAGATATTAGAGTCTAAAATCCTAAAATCTGAAGGTGGTGCTAGAAGTAAATTAAGGGGTTCACCCAAGTCATCTGGGGAACTTGAGTGTCTGTACAAAACTTCAAGGTATCCATCCCTCAGTTGTTGGGATATTTCAGCCTGGGCCAAAGTGCTGGACAGACCAACATTGCCTTGTTGTTAGCACAGCAGAAATTAAGAAGCCTCCTGACAACATTTATACTGCTCGTGGTTTTCATCTGAGACAGTTAAGGTGCAGTGAAGTCAAAGCAAAAATACATTTTCTTGATTTAAGGGAATAGCTTGGATTATTTGAAGTGGCGTTTTATGAGGTACTTATCAATAGACAGTGTATCATCTACAGTAGATGCCTGTTGACACGTCCCCAGTTTGGAGAAGCAGAGAGGAATACCAGCATGGAAGCTAAGTAATGTCCTGCAGAAAAAAAAAAGTATTTTAGCCACCTAAAAAAAAAATCAATATTAGTTTAAGTTTACACTATATTTAGAATGTTGTCACTGCTTTTTCTTGCTGTCAGACATCCTTTTCAGACAAAACCGCTGTTATATAACCCAAGAACTACTCTCTCTCAACCAAACTCCTTTTGCTAAAATGGTAATTTTACCTCGCAGAAGGAGTTCCTGGTCTATTGCTGCCTCAAGCGGTAGACCAGCAACTCTTCGAAGTTGCTTTGTTCTGCAAGGTATAATTACTGATTTTGCCAGTAGAGTCTGGCTGGTTTGGAAAGAGCAATACTTGGCTTATATGACGGCCGTTTCCTGCCCCCTGGTCATCACGCTGCTTCACCAAACTGACAACAGTGCTATCACTGTCTACTGTGAGTATTATACTGACCATGGTACCTCCTTACAACTGGACTCCAAATAGTCTGAACTATCCCTTTAAGGTGGTCATTGTCACCATTGCTCAGCATGGCTCAAACCAAACCCAGCTGCTTTGTATCACTACTTTTTAGGCAGACAAATCTAACCCCAGATAGAGATCTAATAAGCCTCTAACATGCTTGTAGTCATCCTACATCACAGTGGACTTCAGAATACCAAGAGCAGCTACTATATTTGCCTAGATTTTTTTCTTTTTCAAGTCCTAGCTACCTATTTCATTATTGATGTTGTACATGTTTCAAACAGTTTCTCCACCTTTCTTGTGAAATCACTGCACTGTACAAGATTCATCTCCAGCTCTGTCCTCAGTTCATCGTCCATTGTCACAGTAGCTCTCCACATCGCCCGCCTGCCTGCCTGCTGTCTAATTGTTGTTAGTTTACTGTTGATGGAGCGTAATTAAACAGACGCTTGGCAGTGTTTAGCCGCTGATAGAGTTGATCAGTGCGGCTCTTGGCAGCCAAGGCACAACGGTCCCCGCGCTGACAGATTGGAAGACAAGATGGAAGGTGCTTTGATGCACGAAACACTGGTTATCAGCAGGCATTACGGTACCCTGTCACAGACACAGACACACACACACACACGTCCTTGTATAGAGCACACACATTTTCACTAATAGGCACTTGGCCTTTTTCTTACATGCAGCTCTTGAGTGAGCGCAGGCAGGCAAACAGGCAGGCAGGCAGGTGCGAGGTTCAGTCACTACACATGTAACACATTGTCGACCCTCACACACAGAGCAGGTCCCACCTGTTTCTTTCTACCCTCACTGAGCTCTGCTTTAGTGACTCATGCTGCTTGTCATGTGGCTGTGATGAAGAGAGTCGAACTGGTGCTAATGAAGCCTGGCCCTGAGCAACCAGTCAGAGCAGGATGGATTAATTACAAATATTCTCTCCACCTATTTCCTCCTTTTCCATGTCGGTCTCTCTGTATCTCTCTAAATGTGAAGTTTTATGGTATTTTGCAAATGTCAAGTCTGCAGTTTGCCTGCTGCGTGTGTGTGTTCTCTTTCCGAACTTATCACCTCCCTTGTTGGTCTCGTTTTTGCCATCATCTTACCACACACTCACACACACTCCATCTGATCTGACAGATTAGCTGACCTGCTACCAGACTTTACAATCTTGCCTCGCGCTATCCAGCCCAGTCCAGACAAGTTCACCTTCACCATCTACTCCTGGATTATTTGGCACCAAGTGTGACTTGGCTGGACTCACTGATAAGATGATGCTGATGTGGGCTTTCTCCTAGGATCACTGTGTGCCTCTAGCCAGAGCTGAACGCCTTGAAGAGCACGTAAACAAAGGATATGGAAATGCTTTGCTTTTCTGAGGCACACTAGATACTAGATTATATACCAAATGCACTGTAAAAAATTAACTGTTTTAACTTAAAAGAAGTTAGTGCCTGGGCTGACTTAAAACTTTAAGTTAGTTGAATGTGAAAAGAGAACATGAGCCGAAACTAAAACTCAACTTTTTTAGTCTCATAAATTTAATATGAATTCAGTTATTCTGGGAACAACATGTTCAGTAAGCTCAAGATATTAAATCGAACCAACAATTCTCCTGAAAAACATTACAAACACAATTGATCCTACAGCTGCAGCTTCTTTGTTCCAGCACCAGCAAAAAAATGTTATTAAAACTGCTCCCAGAGAATTTATTCAATTTTAAGAATTCAATACTAACCCTCATCATTTTTTGTAATGTTTTCATTATCGTGAAAACAAACAACCATGACTTATCTTAAAGTATAGTAGAGACACACAGAGAGAGTAGAGTAGAGTAGAGACACAGTTTTCATCATAAAGGTTTTCTTCAAACAATAAAAAAGGTTCTCAGGAGTTTGAACTCTTTGTTTAAGTCTGCTTATACAGTGTGCTGATCATACGAAACTTAATTTAATGTGTTTATTGAACAGTGTACAGTTAATTTATTCAACTCATCATTTCACTATAAAGTTTAAGATTAATCATGAATAAATAAAACTTGTATATTTACTAGGGGTGTAACGATACACAAAAATCTCGGTTTGATACGTACCTCGGTTTTGAGGTCACGGTTCGGTTCATTTTCGATACAGTATGGGAACAAAAAGCAAAACCTAAATTTTCTTGTTGTTCATTTGGGTGTACTTCTTACCGGGGCTCAATCACCTTGAGCA